>CAJRST010006668.1:15022751-15168996 GCA_907169785.1 Menidia menidia | reverse complement strand
AGAAAGAAAGAAAGAAAGAAAGAAAGAAAGAAAGAAAGAAAGAAAGACACTTATAAGGTTATAAGTCACTGTTTACAGGCCTTTGGCAAGCAACATCATTAGTAATGACACATGCACAAATATGCATCCAGCCCCTTCTATTTGTTCTTTTTAACACATGCACTTCGCATCTCTTTTGTTTCTTACTTTTTGATTCATGCACTAACACCTCACTGTAAGTAACTAACACACAAGGCTTTATGGGGCATTCGTTGTTGCACAGAAAAAAACGTAATTAAATTTACCCAACTAGAACTAATGCACCCCACATAAAACCGCTGTGAATCAACTTTCTCCTGCATGCATATTTGTATTTGGACCAAAGCCTGCTTAGACAACCTTAGCATTGAAATGAAAGTTTAAGCAAAATAGTTTATGTAGATGTGTTCCTGTGTGTGAGGCAGTGGGTCAAACTGAGGAAGACACCCCTGTCGACATACTAAAGTCAGACGTACCTCCTGAATAAATGAATTCCCATTGCATGCTTGTGTTCTTGGACATAGCTGCGCTATAATCATATCTTGGCATAACATTAAAACCCCTGTCAGGCTCAAACCATCTAAAATATTGTTGCAGAGCTCAAAAGCTCCCTTATGGCGGAAACCTCTCCGTGCCAATAGTGCTCCACAACACCATAAGAAATGTCTGAAAAAAGAATTAAAAAAGCACAAGGCACTGAATGAACCTGGGCTTCTTTTTAAAGCATAATGAAAACCTACAGATTGCGGCTGATCACTGAAAGAATCTATTAAGAAGCTGGTTTTAAAAAAAAAGCTTTTACGTTGAAAATCGAAGCGCACAAATGGGTTTTTGGAGCACGTACGACAGCATTTTATCTAGGAAAACGTGACATATCTCAATATTACTCAGAATATTAAAATTCAAGTCATGCCACACCACACAAATTAATATTTTATTAGCCACAAAGAGTCTGAAATGAAGGCCCTCCCCATTTCGGTCCGATGCAAAATTTGCTTTGATTGTGTTTTCACGGGGGTGACTCATACAGATAATTTGAAGGTCGCCCTTATGAGGACGGAATTACAATCACCAGCGTAACGCACGGAAAGAGCACGTCTATGAATTCGATTCACAACCCAAACCCTGGAGCTGGGCTCCACACACAACAGCCGTGAATCCATGCCCTCTCATCTCGAGCGACCAGGCGCAATCTATTTCTCATTCTCTTCTCATTGTTGACACACTGTCATTGTGAGGCCCGGCTGCCTAGCAACTCAACCCGGGCAGGCGTTTTTTCCAATCTTCTGTCAGTGGGACACTCCCGCCTCTCTTCGTCCCCGGAGGAATGAATGAAAGGTCACTTCACTCCCGCCTTGTCAGACAGAGCAAAGATTGTCTTTCCCCGAAAAACGATGAAGAGCGCGTGTCTTTGTGTGTCTGGATGTAACGGAGACGGATATTTGCAAAAAACACTCGGCGATGAGTGGGCTACGGAAGCAGCGGCTCGCTCTCCACAGACCCCACTGAGCCAAGTGGCGAAAAGGCTTCGACACCAATCGATGTAGCCACACTTGTCTAATCGCGCACTGAATGTGACCCCCTCATTGGATTCTTCTATTGTTACCCTCCAATAGGTCAAGGGCCACATGAAGAGGTTTTAAAGAGAAAGCCCCATTCGGTCCTTTTTGTTACAAATTGGACCGCAGTATTGTATTTTTATCTTTCACATCAGAACACTTTACTCACCCACTTCAAACTGACTGGTCCTGAGAAGCTCTACAGTGGAGCCCACAGAAGAGACGAGGAAATTTAGCATCTGTTTCCACGAAAAAAGATAATTGGGTTCTCCCTGCGCATCACTGATGCCATGTGGTAATACACAAGGAAGACACTCTAAACATGAATTAAACAGCTGTGTTAAATTCAAACAAAAATCAGAGTGCAATGATGTACAAATCTCAAGAAAAATACAAATAACACTGGATAATAGAGAAACGTGTTTGAGTGTTGAGATGTTTCAGGATTTCATCTTAAATTTCAAGGCAGCAACCGCCTAAAAAGTTGGGAATATGTTAACAAGAGGCAGGAAAACTAAGTCATTCTCAAAAGAAATTTGAAGACCAAGCTGAAACTCATTGGTTCATTCAACAACAGGTAAGTGATATAACACGAATGGGGTATTTTTAATTAAAAAAAGCACATAAAAGAGGTAGAGTCTCTCTGAGGAAAAGACTGTCAAACATAAAGACGAGCGCCATGTCATACCTTGAATTTTCTTTCTGAGATTAGTGATTTAGCCATCTTGCTCTGCCTTGCTTGCATTTATGTGAAAAGTTTTGTTGCATTTGCAGCCCATTGCAAATATGTGTAAAAAGTCCTTTTTACACTGGGGGCGGGGGTTGCTAATTTTAACTTTTACCACAGAAGTGTGAGAAGTATCACGTGCAAATTGAAACAAAATGAGATGCAGTCCTCAGTCTGCTGCGTTGGTTTAATTTGTGACGCCCCATTAACTGCACTGTGAGGGTCATGTTGCAGGCAGAATGGGAAGTGGCCTGAGCAGGGGTGGGGGAGGGGGGAACAGCGGCAGAGAGCTCCATGTTTATTCAGCTCCATCAGCCGAATACATTTACCTACGTCACATCTCTGTGAGAGCGGGGCTGATGTGACTAAATTTCCAATTACTGCCAGCGGTGGCCTGTGCACAAAGAGAAGTTCTAACCATGAACTGGTAACATCTCCTTTAACATATGATTCCTTTTTAAGGCTATAGGTTATGCTTATATCTTTTATGCTTATATGTTTATAACTGCCAACGTATTCATCAATATTCAGACAAAACAAAACTGCCTCTCATTTTTTATATCAACTCTGGACCAAAACCAAAAAATCTAATGTCAATTCCTCAATGAATTATTTGTTATACAGTCAGCTATATGGACAGATTTTGATCATAATAATTATATGCTAAAATACACTTCAATAACAGCAGATTTAGAGAGTCAAACAGAGGCCGACTCAGACAATCAAATCGACAAAATTCATAAGACAAAATCTGTCATTTTTATTCTTAATATGATGCATATTTGGCTGTTTTTTCATAATTTAGTGGTTTTTGGAGTATTAATCATAAATGTTAGTTTTATCTAAAGGTTCAGCTAATTTTTCCTGCTCAGATGGAAGAATTGCTGCTCAAAGTGCGGCAGATAATCCGGCTTGACCTCACCGCTTCTTTTCAGATGAGCCCTAACGTGAGTTTCTGCTGGCTGATAAACTTCATCGCGGCTCACGTGTCCTTCACCCTCCACCGCATCGGGCGGTGCAGGGCTTTACGCCCATTACAGCTATGACATCATCGCATGGATGAATTTGTTATAGTCTAATGGCGAGGCGGCTAAAGGCGGCCAAACAATGAGATAATGATTAAGCAATCAGGGACAGGCCTAAACAAAACCCGATTAATAACACACACCCCTCCTTCAAGTCGACAGAAGAGGTCAACTTTTTGTGGTAATTGCCTCTGTCACTGTGTATCACATCACTTCATGGTACATTGCCTTCGCTTTCCTATCCGTCAAAATGACAGACAGCTTTCAGATGTATCTTTCATCAGACACAAAGTGAAAAAAACAGCAAAGTAATGGCACAAAATGGTAATTTAAGGTGACCAAATGTAAGAAAAGTTAACATGCGGTAGCTCTGTTTCAAAGCTTGGTATGGAAGGCCCTTTTGTCCTCTGTGTCATTTTTATACAAACATTAAAACACACATTGAAGAAAAAGTTTTAGTAACACTTTAAAAATGTCAGTAAAGTTATGGTAAATTCACAGGAACTGCACTGGCAGAATATTTTTGCATTCAAACACCGGCTTTCATAACAGTGATATTGGCCCACACTGCAAAATGTAGCTGAAGAAGGGTTAAATGGCCACACAATTTAGTTTTTTGTGTGACCACATCTGCCTTTCAACATGAAACATCCTCCTTTTTGTGGTACAAAACACTGTCATGCACGCTCAAAATGTGACAGCATTACAGAACTTTCAAGGTTTGTGATTTTGAGATGTAACGCTTACACTTGCAAGAAAAATATTCTGTTCCAAATGTCTCAAAAAGGTATGCGACATCACAAATCAGGTCTGATTTAGTGTTGTTCAAGGACCTTTCTCTCTATTTCTCTTGCTTGCTTTCTTTATTTCTTCAATTATTTATTTCTTCATTTATTTATCTCTATTAACAGTCGTTTAGGATCAGAATAGATTAAAAAAAGATTTGACGACAAGATACTAAGAAACCTTTCAGATTTCTACTATAGTTTCAGGAAATGCTTCCACTTCTCGACAGCATAGAATACTGAAACAACTACGTTTTCTGAACTCTCTCATTGCAAAAAACACAATAATCCAACCATCTTTTTTTTCTATATCTTCTGTCACCTCAATATCCACTATAATGGTCAGTTTAAAAAGCTTTCAATCCAAATGGCGAGACAGACGCAGCTACAGGCAACCCTCACAGCTAAGTCCCTCAGATGCATAATGGAGGAGAACTAACGAGCCCGTCTGTCACTGACATTCCCCCACCGTCACCTTCAGCCGTGCGTTTGTCTTTCTGCGAGTGGCAGCGCTCGTAGGAGAGATGGGATCCTCTGTTGCTTTGAACATTTGAATGCGTCATCAAAGTGGCAGCTCATTTCTGGCACCGTGAGCCAAACACTGTTACAAACGGTCTGTCTGAGGGGTGATATTAGCACGCCAAACTTCCTTTTGTGATGCAAAAGGAAGTTCAGACACGATTCTATTGACTCTGCAGCTGCCTGAGTGCTGTGGTTGTGGACCTCTGTGTCACTGGCATGAAATAAAAACTGCAGAGCCATCAGTGGAAGCATGCAGCGTGAGTTTGAGATGTTGAAGCGTGTTTGATGAAGATCTCAATCTCTAAAAGTCCCACCAGAGAAAGCAGAAAAACGGGGCCGAGTCGAGCAGCTACAAGTGGAAAACCCCGATTTGTGTGTTGCGTATTCAACATGACGACAAACTCAAATGAACAGCTGTGCGTGTGTAGGGCTCGCAACGGAGACAGTGTCACGTTCCAGACGTTTAACAGGAGCCAAAGGCCAAAAATTAAAAAAAGGAAGCATTCTCCAGAGTAACTTAAATTCAAACACATCCAACGCAGCCCAGTTTGACTCCAGGTCCAGGACGTGTTTATGTTTCTAAATTATGATCATATTACAATAAAATATCCGCTCAGCAGTGGTGCCAATGTAAAACAATCCTTGGAAAAGCCCCCCAAAAAGAAAGGAAATGGGGATCAGACACATAAAAAGAGCTTTGGCCATGCAGTGTCACCAGAGAGCTACAGTGCCTGTGGTTCTTATTCTGCCTGAACATCAAGGACAACATAGAAATAAATGAATAACAATGAATACTGCAGTGGACATCCACAAGAGGATGGACACAGCTTTACAAATTTATTTTGTAAAGCACTGTCATATTTTTTATTAAATGCCTGTCTGAAAACATCTTTGATATTCTTATCTAGTAAGATGTCTGTCAGAACTGGTTTGTTTTCTTCATAGCAGTTTAAAACCATCTCAAACAATCCAATGCTTTTGAAAGATGAAGAATGCATTTAAACCTTGAAAACGGCATCTTAAAAACTACAAAAACCGGACAACCACTGCTGTGTGGCCTGTGTGTCTCTATCCTTTTGCAGAACAGCTGAAAGATTGCACAACAAACTGTTTGTTTCACCACCACAAAGGAAGCAAAACACATTCGGGGTATCAAACATTATAGGTTTGTTGGCAGCAACATAGAATGACTCATACTTTGGGTTTTATTTCAGTGAATAAGCAGCGATAGTAAAAAATAAATTAATAAATAAATGGAACAAGGACAGTCGAGTAATGAGTTCTGGCAGCTGAAACGCACCTGTTGTCTGAGACTACGGCCTGACAGGAAAAAAACAAATCCTGCCCTGACCCCTGATACCTGATCCAGTGGTTAACAGCTGCAGCATGCTTTCGGCCCTCCGACTGGTAGATGTGGATGCAGAGGAATTTGTCAGGAGAAACACGTTTTGAGCATTAATGAATACAGCATGAGAGCATTTTTCTTGTGTTTATTGACTTTGTGTCATTCCTGATAATTCTAACACCTCGTTTAGTCACTTTATGCAATGGTCAACATAACGCACTCCAAATTAGGGTTCGGAGAGAAAATAAGAAAACGTTTTCCTTAAAATGTGTCTACGTTATGTTTTTCATTCTGTAAATCTGAGCACTGGTCACACCATGAACGGCTGGTGCGACCACATGTGAATTCGGTTGGTCTGACACACAAACCTGCTGTAAGTCTGAATGAAACTGTAAGAAATCAAGCTTTCAAAGCTGGGAAAAGACACCCGGATAATCTGTTTGAAAGCTAGATACGTATATCGTCCTGGAAACAGACGAAGAAGCCGGTGACCGAGAACAGGCAAAAAGAGGTCAGACCTCAGTTTAAGCCAACAGCAAAAATAAAGCGGATACAAAAATCTGCGGTCAGACCATTATAACCTTGCGCTTCCTGTTGCTCTGCTCTAATAAAATCCTGATTTTATCACACCTGAGAAAAATTTCCTCTTAAATAACTCGAAAGGCATTCGTGGAGTGTATTTAAATATTATGCATGTGTGAAAATTAAGAATACCGTCTAGTAAACAACAAATGGGTGTTGACCACTTCCCACTGGAAAACCTGGTCAAGCTGATAGGCAGCCTGGTATTTGAAACCCCCTCATATGGAGGCAGAGTCTTGAGACTAAATGAATAAATGGAGATTTTTACATTCAGAATAAACCACCTCAAATTCCTCTTTTTGCACATCACACACACAAACAGATAAAAGACACCAGAGTCCAAGCTGCGCACATTTAATGCCCTGGGCTTTATTGTCTTATTTAGTGAGAGTTCTGTCACATTTTCTTTCTTTTTTTTTTTTTTTTTGAAGTCTTTTCAGCCTCCAGGTGGGACAAGTAAACCTCAAGGATATATCCTGCCATTGGACTGGGCATTCAGATTCTGACAAAGACGAGAAGCACTACTAAGTAATGCTGCCTTTGTGCCTAACTCTTCACAGAAGAGAATACATAAAATTCCCCAAAGGAAGGCACCCAATACTTGTGGTTTTTGGCCTTGCAGCCGTCTGGAGATTCTTTTTTCAAAGAAAAAAAGAACATAAAGAAAGAGAGGGAGAGAGGAGAAAACGATCATGTCCTCAGAGCCTCTCTGACCCCTCATTAGCATTTTTTATATTAAAAACTGGAATGATGAAACACGTACAGTGATTACTGCCCATTCACCTCCCTTTATCACCTATGCATGAACAAGTAACAAATGAACAAAAGAATGAAGTCTTTCAGATAAAGATAATCTTACAATCAGGTTTACCACAAGAAAAAGAAAATACAAAAATAACTGTTTTTTTGTTTTACAAAAAGGTTTGAGATAAAACAAATATAAAGGGGGGGACTCGGCTTGCATGAAAATGAAGGACGACCCCTTTAAAATAAAACAAACGAAATACAAAAGCAGCATTGATATTTATCAAAATCATAAACGAAACAAAAAAAAAAAACATCACAAAAAAATAGTGCTTAAATCAGAAGCAGAGGCTTCTGGGAAGAGACTTCATCCCTGTTTTGTTACTTGTGTTTGGGACTATTTTAGCTGGCGGAGGCCTCCTGGAAGAGAGGCGCTCCTCCCCTCCAGAGCTCCACCTCCGCTTGGTTTCGTCTGGCCTCCTGGTCTGTATGTATGTCACCACTGATTTTCACATGATCCACAGAGAGAAGCACAGGGACCCAAAAGAAACGTGGAGGGGTAGGAGGGGAACCTGCGTTGTGTTCACAATATACAAAAATACCCAGGAGTCCGTAGCTACCTAACATTTACTACAGCACAGGAACCAACGAAAGGTACAGTGTACAAATAAAAAAAGAAACCAAAGCAAAAACAAAACAAACAAAAATAACCTGTAAACACAGCACAATAAATAGATAAAAACAGCAGGCTCTGCACCATGCACATGATGTGATAAAACTCTTCTCTATACAACTCTCACATCTCTCACACTCGCCACAAGTTAACTTGGCTTACTCTTTTTTTTTTTCCTTTAAGTTTGACTTCCAAGTGCAAAACATCACAAATGGACAGTTCTGTATTCAAGTAATATATACACGGGGGATATTACAAATATGTAGTTACTGTACAGATACTAATTTTGCCATATTCATAATTTACATGAGTCAATATTTTACTTTTGACCAAAAAACAAAAAAAACAAACAAAAACAAAACAACAACGAAATGGTTTAAAAAGAAGTATGAGAGATGAGAATTGCAAGCGAGCGGCTGCTCATCGTCCTGCTCAGAGTCCTGCTGTCCCTTTGCATTCCCGATGCTACGATGCACAGCACCTGAAGAGCGGACTCTTCCCGCACCGCTACGTCACCTCCATGGCCACTGTGTTGTCGGCTATACTGTTCAGTGCTGGCTTGTCTTCGTCGTGATTATCCCTGAGGGGAGAAAAGCATTAGGATTAAACAGCGTTTCCTGGAGTCTGTGAGAAGCTCGGATATCACGGCTGCTCTTTTCAGACAGATACTGCGTTCTGCTGAGACTACAAGTAAACGTATAGCGACTGCCTTCGAGCGTTTTGCTCTCTTTTCTCTGAAAGAACAATTGTACGAAGAAATTTAACTGATATTGAACCAGCACCCCAAAATCTGCCTTTGTGAGCTTCAAACACACACAGAATACTTAGTTTGGAGGAAGATTTTGCCTTCTTAAAGGGCTCTTTTGCCACACATTCATGTAACGGAGGATTTTTCAGGGGAAAAAAAAAAAAATCAAACGTCAACATCCACACAATGTCTTTTTTTACCATGAAGGCGTCGGGCTGGATGCAGAGCAGCAGCCTCACCTGGAGCCCATTTCCATGGAAGATGCACCAGAGACTTTGGGTATTTGCAGGTTGGTGGCGGCGGACAGCTTTAAGGCAGAGGGCGACACGCTGCCCAGGGTGCGGGGGATGTGGCGTCCGGCCAGGCCGGCGGCCGACGGCACGCTCAGACAGATGTTGCTCCCGATGAGGACCTGAGTGGTGGCGGGGGTGGCACTGGCCGCGCTGCAGCCCAGCAGCCCCAGCGCGGCGGCGGCGTGCGCGCTGGGGGTGGAGGTGAGCGAGGTGGGGACGGCGTTGGCGGGCATGGGGGTGGCCGAGTTGGAGGAGGGCTGCAGGAAGGTGGGGGCCGTGGGCGCGGTAGTGTGTGTGGACTGGTTGGTCGGGTGGAGGGCCGCGGTGGTGCTGCTGAGGTGCAGGTTTTTGAACACGCCTGAGGAACGCACGACAACACCGTTAATAGGGCAAAAAAGGGAAAACCGAAGATAGCTTTGCGTTGCGGTGGAAGCCTCTGGCTGGCCTGCAGGATGCAGCCTGACATTACAGGCACACCTGCACAGTCTAACGCAATCCAAGCCAACAGAGCTGCAACCATCCTCATCGTTCTGAGGCGCTTTTAGGCTCGTTGATGCAACACTGCTGTAATTGTGCTGCTGTTGGCAGAGTTGAAGGGTTATTTCTCCCCTGTTAAAATGGCTACGGTGAGAAAAACATTTCCCTGTCATCTTGTTATTGTTGTCTTGTTAAGTTATTTTACGTCCACATTGAGTGGTTCCCAACAGGCAGCAGCTGTGAAAACAACCAGCCACTAAAAGAGGTCACGATGCCATCTGAATAATCCAGGCCTTAATATTTATGCAACAGACTCTTCCTCATGCATCTGATTTGTTGGGTTTTGATAATCGCTTTGCAGCAGCAGAGAGCCTGGAGAGCATTCTAGTGACCAGAGTACTGACCTGCACCCGTCAAAACCCCGTTGACTCCACTTGCCAGCACCAACTCCTCTTTGGATTTGAAAGCCAGCAGCTGGTCTGTGGTGATGAGGGCCGAAGCAGCAAACTGTGCTCTGGCCTGGTCCAGCGTCTTGGACACAAGTGTCTAAATTAAAAACGGAGAGAAAAGATGTATTTAAACCAACTTTTAAAGAACAAATTATATGAAACATTGAGCTCAGCGCTTCTGCTGCCAAGCGGTAACCGAGACTCTAATTTTGCTAATGGGAATGAGGAGGTGGCCCATTTTACTAAGGAGCCCTGACCGGCCCTACGTAGAGTTACACCGGGCTCCCTTTAGCTGCGGCTTGCTCCGAGCAGGCTGAAGGTTGAGGGTCGGGCTGCGCGGGGCGCCGTGTTCACACCTACCTGTGTGCTGGCTGTGGTTACGGGGACGTTGGCTTGCTGCTGCTGCTGGCTCTGCTCCAGCTGCTGCTTCTGCATGAGAGCCAGCTGCTCCCGGTGGTGCTCGTACTGCTCGGCCGTGAACACTGAGGGGGCAAGAGACAGGTCAGAAACGGGGGTTTCCAAACAAAAAAAAACAAAAAAAAAGCAATCGCTTTTGATTGAACTCATGAAGACACTATGCTTTTTCAGGCAGCGGGCAATATCTGTAGCATGCCGGATAAAGCAGGGAAAACTGGTTAGGATAGCCAGGTTTAGCTAATTGTTTTAACGTGTTAATCATGCCAAAAAAAGATGCTAATCTGCTTTTTCTGTGATGAATCCAAATTTTTTGTAGGCTCACATAAAGGCAAAGCTCAGAGGGCCGTCCCAGAGCATGGAAAGCATGGTTTGCATATTTTGTTGGTGTAACGACTAGCATTGTGATGGAAAGTTTGGATTAAAGGGAGTTAACGCTGCCGCAGCTCAGTACGCTGCTCCTGACTGTGCTAGACAACAACCTGAGGGGCATATATTTCCTTTTAAGGTGTTATGGACATTTAACAACAATGAACAACTAACAAAAATGAAAATAAACACACACAAAAATAAATAACGTAAAGAGATCTGAAGAGAGATTTAATGCTTTAGTATTTACTGCACAATTATAAAGCTGCGATTCACCTTAAAAGCTGCCAGTAACCACTAGTCTGCGAGTCCCCTCCACAGACTCAGAGTCCACAACAATCCCCCGATTACTCAGCTGTCGTCATTTTGTTGCAAAGTACTGAAGGTGTAAAAGATTGGACAAAAGAAGTTTCAAGTCCTCTAAAAAGGACATTTTAAGACATGTGATCTCAGGAAGAACTTCCAATTTTTACACAAGGACCCAGTCTGAGCTGTCCTACCAACACGTCGAATAACATGTCATCTTTTTCTAGAATTGTTCAAGTGAACAAGATCTTAAAAACTGAGAGCCGTTAATCAGTTTATGCGATTAGTTTCTTTCGAGGGGAAATGATGACCGTGGAGCCAAAAATCGACCTTTTCTGGCTTCTACCTCATAGCTTCATGTATGTATAATTGTGTTTAATCTTCTGAGGAGACTTGCATCCATTTCTAAAGTGTGTACAAAAGTATTTTGCTCAGTGAATTTTAGCAGGAAAACAGTATTCACAGCTCAGATCTAAAAAAAGGAATTCATATATTGAATTTTAAAGACAACATTCAAAGACAGCATCCTTTTACTTTGAAGACATCCCCTAAAGAAGACAAAATTACACCAAGCTTGGGTAATAAAACGAATTATGAAAATAGAAAAAAACGTCCTGCATAAAGCAGCAAATTTCTTCTCTGAACCAGGACCAAAAGCATGAAGTGGAAGAATTAGTGATACTTTAACTGGCTTTTGTGGCATCAGAATACCGTAAAGTAGCTGGTTTTTCAGATCAGGACAAAAGGGGCACGCTGGCTCTGTTTAGATGTTTAAAACAACCCTGTGGGAGCAGGGTGATTTGACCTTTAAGCTCAATGAGACAGACTCAGGAGAACATGGCAGTTACCATACAACAGATTAGGGTTCGGTGATATGAACCAAAAATAATATCTCACATAGTCCAAGCTTTGCCTGACATGCAGACACATTTATTAAACACCAGTAGGTGTGCATAAGAAATGCCTTCCCAGTTTTCAATAAAATAGATTGTCACACATGTATGGTTCGCAGGTCCTGCTGGACCACATGTCAGTGGTCAGCGTGAAGTGAGACAACTTGGCGAGACTATCTCTGACATCTGTATACATTTGTGGAAGCACTTCTCTGCTAAAATAACTCCGACTTGGTAACTCGTACCTACGATCAAGGACTTTTAGCAGTTGTACAAAGCGGTCTTGTTCCACCACTGAAATTGGAACCATGTCTTTAGCGATATAATGTGACACAGCCTTAGTATCTCACGCCACTTTTTCCGTGGTAGTACAGGTGTCTGAATTTTGTAGTGTTGTCTGTTTTGGTGCCGAAGGTGCTGTGAGTCTGAGCTGCAGCATGCAGTTTAACACATTCCTCATACTTTTGTTTGTGGTACTGTTTGAGGTGGTGGAAGAGGTTTGTAGCGCTCAAACTTTTGGTCGGCACTTACTTTAGAAACACTTTACAAAACACATCTTTGTGATGCTCGTCTGAGACTTTAAAGACGAACCATCTCTAAATTAGTGAGCCATTGTTGTTTTGTTTTTTTTGCTCACCAAGTGCCCACCCGTGCTTGCATCCACGCCTTCCATTGTGGCTATATGCTAAACTTTCTAGATGACGCAGTGGGGAGGGGTGTTCAGAGGGCGAGGAAGGAGGGGAAGTTCGGCACAGACATGAGGAAGAATGGAGAGGAGTTTGTGGATCTACAAGAATAATTCATATGCAGTGTTGACAATTTTGATTTACACGATATGCTCTTATAATGATCTTATAACTCCTGAATAAATCTTGATAATTTTAAAATCTCGATGTATCGCCCATGCCTACAACAGATTGCTCAATTTTAGGAAAATCTGGTATTAGTTTTATTGTTTGTATCTAGACTTAAAAGACATACAGGTGCAGAATCAACAACTAAAGCATCAACCCTTTAATTCCTGCGTTACCAACATCTGCATGACAATCAAGTCGTTTATCCCCAAATCTGTTCCAGCATTAACAGATTCGAGGTGCTGGTCAGACCTTTGCTGAAGAAATGCTCCTTTTTCTGGAGGTCCGGACTTAAACATCACATTGTGTCACATCAATCATTGATGGCACGTTCAGACAATTCAGCCGCAGCACAGGACTCCAGACTGGTGGACAGCAAATGACCTCTGATCTGAACACTCAAAACTTGACTTTGTGCAGTTACACAGCAACACAAGAGTCATTCATCCAGTAAAGCCAAAGCCAAAGGCCACTCCAAAGAAAAGTGCACCAAGATCACAACTAGATTTTAGAAAATGGATTACCATTTGGTGGAGCTCTGTACATTATCAATGTACTGGGTAGATAGTCTCTTTCTTTCTTTTATCTTTAGCACAAAGCACAGAGGTGCACAGATTTAATCACAACGAATTCAATGTGAATAAATCTACATCCTGACTTCCACAGTCATTAACCTTTCAAACCAACAAAATCTCAAAATCAGAACAAATCAGTTTCTTGTGAAGAACAGAAATGGTTCCCTGGGATGTAAAAAAGCAGCAACCCAGGCGGACAGACTCACCGTTAATGGGAGTGGCGGAGGGGCCAGAGCGGTTCTGAGAGACGCCTCCCCCGGACAGGGTCCGCGTAACCCCTGGCGTTCGGGTAAAATCCCTAAATCCTCTGCGAGACAAGTCTCCTTCCCTCGAAGGGTGTTGAGATAGCGTCCGTGGTCTGAAGTGCCTCCAGCGGCAGGATTTTATGTTCAAAAGAATCTGGCTGAGGTCCACAGGCGTAGATGAAGATGAGGGGAAGTGGGAGGAGCTCCTGGGGTGTGAGGTATTGGTGTCTGAGGTAATGGTGTTGGAGTTGCGAAGCGGAGAGCTTGGAAGTGGTGAGACGAGTGGTTCGGGTTCTGGGTCAGAGTCCGGGCTCTGGCAGATGTTGTCTAGACCTGCGTGTGCTCTGTCCAACAAAATCCTAAAGCAACAAAAGCAGAAGTCTCATCAGTGAGTGGCAGAAAAAGGATCAAATCTGAAGTTCTTAAACAAAACACACTGTCCCCCTTACACCAAAAACTGAGAGAGCATCATGACTTCAGCAGTCCTGTTACTCTCATTTTCAGTTTAAATAAATACAATACGTGGAAAACATCTATAAAAACTTCTATAAAAACATGGTAGTTCTGCCAAGACCATAAAAAAAGGCTTATGTAAGGAGGCGGGTGCAGTTTACAGCCCAGCTGCAGCCTCACGGCTCCGGCATGTAGAGAATTCTGACAATTTTCTAATTTTGCGCTTTGTTGTCAGATTAACCACAATGTGGCCTTAATCCCAACCATACAGACACACCTTTTGACAGGGATGTCAGGGAACAATTATAACTGTAGCACATTATTACAAGTTTTTACAAAATGAACAGAAACCGTATTTTAGATGTTCAAAAAGGACCCAAGAAGGACAAAAAAAATTGACTAACCGACATCACAGTCCTATATAAAAAGCATCTTGTCCCACTAGAAATGATTGTGAAGCAAAAAGCTTCGATCTCTGCCGGGCTGAAGTTACCTGTTAAACAGATACCACGCAGCCCAGATGTTCTGCTTCAAACCCACTGGCTGTGTGATGCTTTATTCAACACTGAAGCCCACATATTTGCAGGATACACCCTGGTTAGAAACTAGCACAAGCAGTGTTCCTGTTTGGCTATCTACAGGCACACTGGGGCTGTCATGTTCATCATTTTACCCGCCAGCTTGATATTTATAAAAGAACAAGCTGCCAAATGGTTGCTGGGGACCTGCCAAAGAGCTGGTAAACAACCTCAGCTGCCTCAGCCAACACTCGGCTGGTGGATTTGGCAGCATTCCTGCAGATATTTCTTTTTCCATGTAAACCGAACGTACGGATTTATCCCATCACTCTTGTTCTTTATGTAACAAACAGCAGCAGATAAAACTCTCAATTTTGATTGGGTCAAATGCTAAATATGTCTCTATGCCTGCATAAGAATCTAAAACGACCAATCGAAATCGTGGAATGTTCAACCACGTGGCCAGCCTGAACTCACCGGCCTCCTCTCCCGACGCGGCGCCGTGCCAGCCCGACGCAGCGGCGTGGCACGTTGAGCGAGGTCAGACAGAAGCGGAAACGAGGGTCGCCGAGCCCGCCTTCAGATGGGCTCACCCAGGGCCAGCTGCCACTTTTGTCTGGACGAAACTGAGGGAAGATGAAAGGAAAATGAATAAAGACATCAAAAGTGGACAGTAGAGTAAGCTGGTCAGGGCCCCGGTGCTTCCGGCAGAGTGAGGGAGACCAACGGGCCCGCTCTCAGCACTATAAATAGAAACAACAGAGCAGTCACAGGAGGGCACTTACAGCGTAATACTGACAGCCAGCCTTCCTTCTGAACGCATAGCAGCCGTCTGGGTCATTCTCCTCCTCTGCCTCTGAGGAACCTGAATGGATCTAAACAGCAAAAAAACCTCAGTAAATGCAGATCCTGTCAAACTAAAACCCACCTTTTTTTATAACAGTGATAACATGAAAGGTAAGCCACAAAGAATGTCACCTGTGAGAAAGGCTCTTCATCTGAGCTGGGGAAATCATACTGGTTGAGGTCCTTGGGATTAAACACGGAGGGTCCTGAATGTTGCGGTGCCGACAGGGGGGGGATCTTGGGTTTCTTTTCGTATTTCCTTTTGGTTCGTACTGCCTCTGTCTTCTCGGGCTTTGAAGACAGGAAGGAAATGACATGTTCATACTATAGCCTTGGTAAGCAAAGTAGTCTTTCCTCATGCGAGGCCAAGCTGTATGGTGACACAGTGCAGACGGTCTGTGCGCCAAGAGTCTGGTGGCATTGATATGCAGATGGATGGCACGTGCCAGATGCCACTATTGTGCCAGATGGCCGCTCTCCCCCCCATTAAATCCACCCCGTGCCACCTTTCATCCCCACTTCCCCAGTGAGATGACCCCTCCCCGTCGGGAACAGACTCCAAGTCTACTAAGATTAGCCAGACTCTTTTCAGTGCACAGTCTTTTGGGGACAGAGCAAACAGAAAGAACTGAAGAACTGCTCCATCAAACCAACGGTAACAGCGAACAGAGAGGGAGGGGTGGACACGAGCGCAAACAAAAGGGGAAAATAAACCAGCTGGTAAGAAGAACAAAGGAAAGGAAGGAGGTGGGAAGTAAAGCCTATCCACAGGGCAGGAGAGAGTTGTTGGTCACTGGAGCTAATTAAGTTGGGACGACTTCCCAAACAGGCCGTGTAATGAAGTGACAACACTGAAGCCTTCAGAGTGACAACTTTATGTCAATAAATGCTTCACAATTTGTAGGCATCAGCACAGACACTGGAGGATAATAACGTTTAAACACATATGTCTAATGTTTACTTTCATTTGGAGGACGTTCCAGTGCATATTCCAATTATGTAAAAGCCTGACAGACTGACTGCTAATTAGTCCGATTTTAACTGTATGGACTATCAACTCTAAGCAAACGTTTTCCTGCAACGTTTAAAATTAACCTGCATTAGACAGCTTCCTAACTTTGGAGACGGTCTCTGTGCTACTGTGTTTGCACAAGCTCTTCATTTACGGCCCTAGCTTATGTTTCATTGATCTTGGGACTTTGGATCTGCAAGTAGATGATACTTCTTGGAAAATGGATCCTCTGAAAGACCCACCCCTTCTACTAAGTCCAATCTCAGTGCTCTGCTAAAAGCACACACACATAATTCATCTGCCGTTCACCTAAAGATACGGTGCCCCTGATGTGCACCAAACTGCCATGTGGGTGTGCGACTTAAAGACACAAAAGAAGGGCATATTTGAAAGATCTGAATAGTCAATCCCCAACCTCTTGGAAAATGCATTTCTTTTAAAATGTATGTTGTAGGTTAATCAATTAAGCTCCCTGAAGTGAGAGCTGAGATGCTGCACAGCACACTGCATTGAACTACCGTCATAGATGTGTGAATTGACTAAAGTGAAGGACACCAACTTGATATTTCTGATGCGTCTGCAGGCATTCTGTTCCAACAGCAACACTCAAAGCTAAAAAGAATGAACAGATTCCTCATCCTGTGGAAATGGTGCGTGGCCTTACCTTTTTGTAGTCTTTCATATCCAAGTGGTCCTGGTGTCTGTACTGGTTACTGTTGGGTAAGGGAATGATGGGGATGGTGTAGACAGGCTTTACCAAAGCCCGCTGCGCCAGGGCTTCTGCCATCACCTCGCTGCCAAAATCTGTCATTGTATTCCTGATAGACAGAGAAAAAGCATCAGAAACCGAGCAGAGCTGATAACAAGCTGTTTTAATAGTTACTATTCAACTGGTTGGTGAAAAAAAGCTATTCACTATCTTAACAATGGGAAACGTGTCACCAGTGCACAGTTCACTAAATATTGGTAACTTTCCATAAGATATTCACTTCTGAAGCAACAACAGACCGCAAACATCCACCTCTGTTCACAAGAAGAGCCAAAGACAGGCTGCAGAGCATATTACGTATTACTGGGTTTCTCAGTACAAACACAGTATAATCAAGTGGTTTAGAAGCCATCCACCGGAAAAGACTGGTCCAGTTTGTGAGTGAATTCAAGCTGTGATGCACTGGCAGAAAGCAGGCCAGGATAACAATAGGAAATTGAAATGTCACTACAAATCAAAAACACTTCAAGGAGAGGGGTCCAATTTCAGCTCACACCGACAGCTACTTTCAGAGGAACTTCATTCCATTCGGATGTCATGTTAGGATGGATTTCAAAAACTCCAAAGGGAAATAAAACAGCAATTCAGAGTCTGGAAAAGAAAAGTGTCTCCACGAAGATATATTCTATAATACAAGTTTTGAATCCTACCCTACAGACTAAGGAGTCTTTTGTGGGAGGGAGTCAATAATATAACACATTACCGATAGGGTTGGGTGGTAATATGGTGATAAGCTATACCGGCGGTATCTTTCAAAAGCAACAGTATCAGTTTCAATACCGTCATTTTAATAAATGCAATGCGCTTATATAGGAGATAAGGATTAAATATAAGATAATCAAAATTTGGATACTTCCCAACACTAATTCCCGGTATATCGAAATATACAAGCAAACAAATCACCATCTTTCACAGGCGACAATTAACAGGAGCGGTGACGCCTTAGGTTACTTTAAAAGTGTAGATGCTTCTCATATTCCAACAGGACCTCTATGCTTTAGATTAAAAAAAACAATAAATAACCCAAAATCGTCTGACTCAGCACAAGGCCAATCAACGCACTTCTGGTATTCTGGGCCTGACATCAGAACCGTTTCATTACATTACAAGAAAGATTTCCTAAAACAACTTGATGCTACATAAACATCCCATCCAGTCCAATGAACGTTTCCCAAATACTAGTGAAAAATGCTCCATGACAGCACATACTTCCCTAAAAGGGTAGTAGACTCATCAACCTTACCTCTTTTCTACTATTTCCAGAGTGAGGTGCAGCAGTTCCCTCTTGCTTTTCTCTCTCCTTTTGATCATCTCCAAGATGGTGACTGCTCGGCTCAAGTCCCTGCGAAGCTTCAGCATCTTCTCATATGATGCTTCGTCGTTCTTTCGATTCTGGCAACAGAGGAGCGATGAATCAGAGAAAGCCTCAAATATTTGCACCATTTTTTCAGAGCTGCTGATTTCAATAAAATGAAAAATGGCTTAGTAATATTTCCATATTTACCTTCCGGGTCTGCATCTTTTCTGTCCGTCGGCGGAAGGCTACATAAGGGTCACCAGTACTGGATCCGTCCCTCTTCTCCTGCTTGACGCTGGGGATGAGGCAGCCACCCTTACAGGTTTTTCTCTTGCGGCTCCAGTAGTCAAACACCTCCTTGATGAGCTCATCGTCCTCCTTCAGCAGAAGTTTGGCTTCCTGGAGGCTGACGAGCTGAAGAACAATGAAGACGAGACCAGATCAGCGCAAAGCAGGTACATTTTAGTGTGATGGACAGAAGCAGAAAGTCAGATTTTCTAACAAGCTTTTGTCTCATACAGTTAAATAGAAATTTTTGGCAACCATAAAAGAATCTAATGACATGGAGATGGTCCATCGTTGAGATGACCAGATCAGTGGAAAGGAAACACTAAAGCATGCAAGATTTTTCTGTCAACATTAGAGCCAGAGTTGAAAAGCTGGGTTGGGGAGGTTGACAGGTACCTGTTGTCCACTGCCTTTCTCAAGTCGATCGATCATTTCTTCAAACTGCAGGGCGGTGATTTCCATTTTCTTTTTCAGCTTATTCACAAACGTCTCATCTTCGGAATCCAGGTCGTAGTCTGGCTGCTCTGTATCCAAACTGAAAGCTGTGAAGTAAAGAATTTGTTAAAGGAGAAATTGGCCAAAGTGGCATTGTTGAAAAGAAATTTCAGCCTTTAAAGAAAATCTAAACACAGACGATAAATAAATCTGTAGACCAAATCTGATGCATTCTGCCAGTCTTAAACTTTGGTTCTGGTTCCATTTCAAAACGCACGAGAGAAGTAAAGAAAAACCACTGCACATCTAAAACATATGACAGCCTGCAACTGTGTCACTAAGTCAAACAAAACATCCAATCATCTGTAAACCAGCAGACAGAGCTGTCACATTAAGTTTTGTGTCCTAAAAATAATTTCATTGATTTCAGTGCATCTGTTCACCATCTAGGTTTTATCCCATTACAAACTAAACAACTAATGCTCATTACCCGTCATTGTTGGAGTTGAATATAAAATGACTTGAGAAAAACAAGTATTTTGAGACTGTTTCAATAAAACCTGAATGACATACGTGTTCACTACAAAGTAGAGATACAGTGAGATGAGGCTGGATTTTCACTTTGTCATTGAACTGTTAAAGAGTAGAAAACAATATGGTAATGTGGTAATTATATATTATATTTCAGCCAAGTGTTATGCAACTCTGAAGACAATTACCTTAATCATCATCTATTCAGAAAAAAACCCCCAGACAGAGTTAATGTGGGAAACCTTTGAGATCCATAACCCCAACAGGGGGGCCAGAAAATGCTACTGTAAATAAACCAAAGTATGCAGTCGCATAAAGACTTGTTTGAACCTAAATACTGACCTGATAACATCTGGTCAAGTTTTTTAAATTAGCAGCTTAAAGCAGCTAAAACCGCCAAACTCAAGCAAATCTCTCGAACCAGCACCTGCCTCATTACCACATGTTAGCACTCCACTCACGCAGCCTAAGATGATAATCCAGCTGTGATCAGGCTGCTACTCACGCTGTATGTGAATAAGCTGCTTTGGCATTTTGAACTCCCCGGGGTAGAGGGACTCGTAGTGTGTGATGTTGCACTCTGCCTCGGGGACAGGGATAACCATGTTGTCCCGCTTCTCGCCATAGACCTGCTGTGCTGAGATGGCCCGCTGGAGATGGTGCTCCTGGAAGAGAGGACATTAAAGTTAAGATTAAAGACTCAGATTGGAAGTGCCCCCCATCGGACGTATCTTTTTTTTTTTTTTTTTTTTACATTTATGTGTGTATAAATAAGGTGGTATTTTTCGATGCATGTGAGCTTTTTTTTTTAAACAATGCGTGTGTGTGTGTGTGTGTGTACGCGCCTCAAAATAAAATAGAAGTTATTCATCAGTAAGAGAACAGTGTGGGAGTATCAGCAGATTATGTGGCTCTAAGTTTGAAAAGGTTAGCGTTCAGAGTCAGTAGTACTGCACAAATATCCTTACTATCGCCACAGCAAGTCATGTTTATTTATGCCTCTAATGTGCAACAAGTCCCGGAGCTCCACGAGGTGAAGAACTAGACTTGACTTTTAGCAGAAATGCTTTTGCACATTCTGTATTTTGGGAACGCAGCCAAAATAAATAGAAAACTGCTTTCTTTTTTTTTTTTTAAAGCCTGACTTGAACTCTGCAGGGAAACTGCTTTTGTTTCATTTCGTTATCTGAGAGTAAACAGGAAAATGCAAAGCTATGGAGATTCCCGCAGAATAGGGATGCCATTTCTTTTGGTATCGATTTAGATCACATAACTCCCAGGCCGGCACATTAACAGTAAACACAAAATGAAGTTCTGACAAGAAAACATGTTTTGCCCTAGCCTGCAATCTGGATAAAAAAGGCAGCATTTTCTTTCCAAATGCCAGCGTATGCCGTAGTATACCCCGCTTTGGAGGCTGATCCTGTGGTTGATGCAACAGATGGCCAATCCCTTCAAACTGACTGCAGGCCCATCTTGCTTTAACAAGTCTTCTAACAGAGCTCCTACTCATTTTACACATTACACGCAGTTCACAACAAGCTCCGTGCCCAGAATTTTGAAATATGGGTCAGTGTTAATAAAACGCTGAGCACCAAAATGATGCATTTGTATTGGTAGTTTTCCATTCCATGAGAAGTATTCAGCTGTGTACAAGTGCCACTGAGTTTGAAGTTATTAGAGATTTAAGAATAACCCAAAGCCATTGGAAACTTTGTATAGGGCTACAGGAAAACCACATCACAGCTTTGAGTTGTCACGAAAGTACACAGCATGAGTCCAGGTTCTAGCCATCTGCCCCGGGTAGGTGGTTCAAATACAGTACC
The DNA here is from genome assembly GCA_907169785.1 of Menidia menidia. Classification (NCBI taxonomy): domain Eukaryota; kingdom Metazoa; phylum Chordata; class Actinopteri; order Atheriniformes; family Atherinopsidae; genus Menidia; species Menidia menidia. The sequence goes on along the minus strand of CAJRST010006668.1, from coordinate 15,147,418 downwards.
ATACTTGACAAACAATACACAGACTGAACTGCCTAATCAGTCAGGTATGTAAAAATATCTTCATCGGAAACAAGACTAATAAATTACTAATAAACTACCTAATTCTGTCATTTTAGGGTAATGTGCTCCTCTGAGTGAGACTATAACCACCATGCTGAACAGCTCACTCATGCCAGCCACAGGCTAAGGTTTAAAAAAACTAAAAAAACAATATGCGGTGACTAATATTGTTGCAAACTGTGCACACTGTCTAAGCAAGATCCATTCAGCTGTGTTTTACGCAATTACAGCAACCAGCCAACAGCATAGTGCAAAAGCTTTGAGTTAAAGCATATCCGAGCAAACTGTAACACTAGAAAATGTGGATCGATGGCAGCAGAATCATGCACATTTAACATGTGTAAAAGTCCACTTTGTGTACACATAATCCTCGATTTCCCGACAGTGGAGCACAGGACAGAAGAAAGCTAGGTTTATTAGAAACCTGATGCACAAGCAGAAATAACTGAACGACTAGAAAAACGTACGTCCAAACCCCATGCAAGTCTAAGACAGCTCAAATCTGTTCCCATTTAAATTTCTCGGTTCCTGCCATAAATGATGATCCACATCAGCTCACTGCCTGACAGACGGATTAACCTAAAGGGTGCGAGTTAAGGAACCTGCAGGTATGGAGCCAATTAAACCTGTACTGGGTCTAGACCTGTCTGTGCAGCCTTTGTGAAGCATACCGTCTTCACAGCTTGCAGCGGGCTGCCCTAACCCCCACCTGACCTGCAAGCATCCTGATCTTTCACAGCTGTGATCACTCATTCTCAGCCTGGGATTTCCTCCGCTGAAGCATTGGGCAAATGGAGATAAAGGGCTTTTGTGAGTGGCGGTGAGAAGTCATTTCAGGTCACTAAAGTCCACGCCTAACATCTATGAATCATATATCCATGTAGCTTATAAAAATTCACACAAAGAGCTGAATGTTAGGATCAGCTAGACCGACTTTACCATTCATGCTCAACAAGGGATTCTAAAAATGATTTCATTTATATTAAAAATACAATGAATCTCATTAGTCAGTGATGAGGTGTTGATTGTGCCATCAAGCAGGTTTATAGAGCAAACTCCACAACTGATCCTCTTTTACCACGAGAATCACAAAACTGTCCAAATTTTTTCACATTCCCAACCATATACAACTGTTGCTGCTTCAAATCTCATTTTTGAAAATACACAAGTCATATAAAGGAGTCACTTTAGCTCCACAGGTTTGTAGCATTGAAATTGGTTTGCTAGTAAAAGTGTCTTTTTTATTCTAAAGATGGCAGAGCTACACTGCCTGTGCGTATTGTTATCTGTGCAAAAGAAGTGAAGGAGAAGTCCAAACCGTGTAAAGTTAATTCACCTGCCATGCCATTAGAGATGTCTGTCTCAGACGTGATAAAGCCCGAAGCCTTATCGTGAAAGAAATTACTTTAGATTGGGATCTTAGACTGCAGAACAGTTGTCCTCCATGCCTTTGGCTTCCTTAAATAAGTCTAGGCACAGAGGAAGGAATACATCTACAAGTTTCCATCAATAAAAAATAAATGTGTGAAGACATCACAACAGCAGTTCTGATTTTCTGTCTCAACTACAGATGCAGATAAGAAACGAAAAGCTATTTTTCACAGCGCCACACGTTCCCTCCATTAAATGTTTCTAAGAGAAATAGATGGAATCCAATAAAGGTTGCCATAGCAACAAAGGTAAGGCCTCCTGCAGGTATTGTCAGGCCAAGCCAACCAGATGACGCGCTGAGGACGGCCATTCACACAGCACACACCAAGTTAAAAACCCACAAAAGCCATAACAGAAGCAATGCGATCCAGAGAAGCGTCAAACAGTCGCCATTCACTTGTTAACCTCCATTAGAACCACGGCTCCAGGCTTACTTTTAGTACTTTGTATGCAGCCCTAAACAAACAGGAACAATGTTTGTTATGCCATCTTCCACACTCACAGGTAGCCATTTAAAATCACTCTATATAAGAACAATGCATCCACAAGAGAATGATTGGTGGTTTAAAAGAGAAGAATAAGTCCACTTAATCTTCATTACTTGTCCCCAACTGCCTGACACCAATACACCTCAGGGAGGAAAAGTAACATGTAGGTCAACAAATTGTGCTCCCATTAGACAATTTGTTGCAAGTGTGTATTTAATTTATCAACTGAGAACACCAGCTGTTACCAAACTCTCAAATAGCCACTGCATTCATTTTATTGTACTTAAGTCACAGAAGCTGAGCAAACCAGACCATTTTAAATGCATTTTAGACTTTGTTTTAAGTCAGCCATGGTCCTGTTACTGTTATCTGATCAGATTTAAACTGGTGCCTCCTGAGCATGACTTAAAACTCCACACCTCTCTTTATTTTGAGTTACAAGGATTGTTTTTCAGTTAAACAGCAGCATGGGACTGTTTAAGGGAGAAAAATCAAAACCTTAGTCTCAGGAGCCACAACTAAAACCAATAAGTAATGTCAGTTATGATGTATGACTGCCACAGATCATTTATGCTGAATATCAATAACCACTCATTGTAATGCACTTCTGTTGGTACATTAGGTGCTACATGACTGAAATTATGTGTTCCATCAAGTGAAAGCCAATGTGATTTTGTGCAAGTTGAAATGCATGATATGGGATCAATTCTAGTAATTCTACACTTAAAACCACATTTTTATTTCACAATCAATACAGCAGAGCAGAACAATTTTGTCCTCTACCATTTAATTTATGCTTAAATAGCATTTTTCAGTTCACATCATATATATTTGCATTAAATATCCACCCAACAATACATTTCTCCTGCTTTTGGGCACTTTTTAATGCACCATTTAACTTCTCTGATAATCAGTGGTACATTCGCTAACTCAGACAGTAACACTGTGAAAATGTACATGAGCTCAAACACACCAATTTTTAACTTGTGGGACGTAAAGCCACAAAGAAGCACTAACTGTCACATGTTTATTTTTTAATAAAACGACAAGATGTTTGTGAAGAAAAATGTGCAAATGATTCATTTCAACCTAAACTAACTGAGGTTTGAAGCTAAAAAGACATGTTAAGCGTACAAAGACAGTCACTGCATGTCAGATTTAGAAATTCCTTCAGATCCAGCCGATATCCCAATGGTGGATTAATCACAGTCTATCCAAGTCAAACTCTCCAAGGCAAATCATAACTCAAACAACTTTGTTTTCAAGCCCACGTGTTGCCTCTCACCTGCTCGCCATAACAACCCTCCATTGTTGATGAGCAGGATGTGGGTCAGGGATCTAAGCCATGCAGTGCCTTGTAGTAAAACTGTCCTCTTTATCTCCTCTGTCACAGTGTTATGTAATGACACCGTGCATGTGTACAGTAGGTGGGGGAGGGCCAGGGGTGCAGGCTTTCTGCTGACTGTCTGCTATGTCAGAGCCCTCCTGGCATGCCGTCTACAATGGCATCTCAGAGGTGCAGAAGTTAATGGCTATGCAATATATCGGATGAGTCTGGTCAGTGAACGTTTCCCTAACAAGCTTCAAGGGAAAAAGATCATTCCAGTTGCATGCTTAACATCATATGCATCTTTTTTTCATAAACAAGAAAATGCAACCAAAATGTTGGACAAACACCCTCACAGAAACAAAGCTAACTGAATCATCTGCATGATAGCTACAGAAATAATGATAAATGTATAAATAAACGTATAACATAGAATACAATTCAGTCCACATTGTAAATAAGTAAATATATCCTCTGAAATATACACTGCTCTGCAGTGATTACAGCTGCACTCCATCAGTCAATAAAAACAATGATGGCCAAACCAGATGTATTCAAGCCCTGAAACTTACATTTCCACCATAGCATGCAAGTCAAGGCACAATATGACCAAAGTACACCGTGTGTGAATGCGAATGTGCGTTGTGATTAGCTTATTTGAGAGCAGGAGCCTCCACATTCTCCACTAAACTTGCTCCCGGAGGAGCACACATGGCAGGACTGGAGCTGTCAACACTTAGCTGTCAAATGCAGCCGAGGGCTCCGTCTCCCCCTGGCGTTGGTTCACCAGAAGTACACCACGTCTGAGGCCTATCCCGCTTGCCTTTACCGACGATAAAGTCAACAAAATGGAGGGGCCGTTGTTGGTCACGTGACTTCTTTGTGTTTTCGGGCGCCGTTTTCGGCAAAACAGCCGGTCAAAACTAGGCTAACGTTTAAGATAAAATAGTGCTGCGCCCTCAAAACGCCGCCCGAGTATGTACGGTTTGGAAATACTCCGAATTCGTCGAGATCTGTCGTGTGCACGAAACGACACGAATGGCCGCCATTTTGCAATAGCTTGCGCAGGCAACATATTGGCGCCTCGCGGTATGAATACACTCAAACTGATCCACCAGCCGCCGGGCCGTAATGCAATAACATACCGATTCCTCCTCTTTTTCCATCCCAGTTGGCATCTGTGGCACTGCTCGGTTGATCGAAGCATATTCGTGCAGGTCCGGCAAATCCTCGCAGCGGAAGACGGGCAGGGGCTTTGTAGCATCCAACGCCCGTGCCCGAAACGACAATTTACTCATTTTTATTATAAAAGATGTAGCATAAATCTATTCGATCTGCTAGGAGTAACAGCAGGTCTGTTTCGAGTTCTCATGGATGAATCTGTAACGGTCTCTGAGCGTCAGCCGGTCGATAGAAGGCAGGCTTAGGTCCGTAGCAGCGCGAACAGAGCCGGGCAGGCCCGGGTCTTGGTCGCTCTCTATCGGTCTCTTTCGCTCCTGCGCTCCGCTGTTCCACCCGGTTCAATACGCCATGGCCAACATGGCGGACATTACAAACTCATGCAGCTCACCGCTCGCTCCAAGCGGCCCAACCCCCTCGATCACGCAAACAGCCATTCCCACGCAGTTTTGTACGCGTGCGCGCTCGCGAAACCCTTGGGGTTGGGAGGGAAGGAGGAAAAGGGGGCGCGGGGGGGCTAAAACCAACGGAGAGGGAAAATGCTGGATGCTGATGGTGGGATGTGAACTTCACGTGTTGGGATGTTCTCATGTAATAAGACGGAAGTTCGATGTCAACGTGCAAGGGGACAATTTTGTGGAGTTGATTAAACTAGTAAATGAGAATAAACAAACATCTGGTGGAGCTCAGCAGTTATATATTTAAGGATATGTTAATATGTATCCTTCCTATGCAGATTGCATGAGAATGTGAAAACTAAGAATAGAAGCATTTCAACTTATGTTGTATAAAAATGATGTTGTACAAAAACAATATATGATTAACCAAGTTAATTTGAATGTTTAGCATATATCGCCACCATGTGGTCCACACACAGCAGTCTTCAGGATTTAAAACGAACTTATTCTAGTTTTTGAAGGTGAGTTTCAGACTTGGATGAATATTTAATGAAGAAATGTAGGCCTACACCCAACTTAATAACTCTCTCATTCTGTAGCATTTGAACTGATTTAAAAAAAAAAAAAAAAAAGAAGAAGAATCACAGGAACATGTTCAACCGACTTGAATGAGACCCATTTGAAGTACATAAATGTTTTTAACCATAATCCAAAAAAGCTTAAGTTAAAAGCTGTGGCATGCGTAGTAACTCTCTGTGTCCCATTATAACGTCATCGCTCAGTAAAGTTTTATTAAAGTGTACATACTCACAGATCAGACTGCACAGTACTAATGCACCACATCGTTTGTCATGCGTTTTGACACATTTTGCTTCCAACTTATGACAACCATTGCCAGTCAAATTTTTAACCACAAGTGTGCAACAATCAGAATAAAAACATTTTATAGTGACCACAGTCAAAGGAATGTCACTGATGATGGGCCAAGTTGAATAATTTAAGTTACATATTCATGGTTTGAGGGCTGCTGAGGGACATCTTACTGTACTTTATTTCCTTTGAACAATTAAAAAGCTGAATGAGAAAGTTTGCCTGACGATTTGTCAGTCAACATTAAGACAGAAACCAAGCGCCATGTCCCAGACAAACATTTATGAACAAACAGCAGATAATTTAGATGTAAAACTGCTGCCCTGAATCATAATGATATACAACCAAATGTAACTTGAGGAGAATTTTAGTCCAATCTCTGTTCTGTTAAAAAAAAGTCACTATAGAAATAACTCCAGATCCAATTACTGTAACTTATCAACAGGTTTCAAACACAAATAATCAATCAAATAGGAGCAAGGCAAGATGTTTGCTGCCTTCAACGTTAACAAGAACTTGCTCCATTTAAGTCAAGTTACTTATATGGAACATTTCTGCAGCCCAACTTTTTACCAAGGGGCGAGTTTCACACCACGCACAAGTTCTCACACGTCATCGTGGTTTTCGTTTGCATCTTATCTCAACCCACCGCATCACATTGCTTTTCTCACATACCTTCATTCTGACACGTGTGACTGTGCGAGACAACTTGCAGGCATTAAAAATTTGCTAGAAAAGGAAATGTACAAATATATTTGTTCTCCTTTTAAGTCAAAGCTTAAAAGCAGAGTTCTTTCGTAAAATAAGTTCTTAAACCACAGTAGTTGCATATTGTAACACATTTAACTAGAAGCACCAGTTCAACTCTTTAATAAGTACATGGGAAAGCAGGATTTCCAACTGGTTCGTATCAAACTGTGCAAAGTCAATAACTTCTATCTTTGGGCCCTTGGAGATAAAGAAACAACCTATTCATTTTTTAAAAAGAATATTAAGTCTGTGCCTGCTGTGCCACTATAGTCCCACATTTTCGATTTAAGCAAGTCAAACAAGGAATCAGCAGGTAACCTCTGGCTAAGGGATCATTTATGTCCAACAGGAATGGCCCCCGTGGTTTGTGGAAGAGAGACTCATGCATTATAGATACTTCACTCCATGTGGTACAACATTTGTTGTTTGCCACCTATTAAAAATGGACAGAAGCAGCATGAAAAGATGAACCGAGGTTATTACTGTATGTCTGTGAGCAGTCATTCCAAAGCAGAAATCTACTTATGAGTCAGTAGGAGAGGTTACAATAATGCAAAATTAAAGAAAGCCTTTCAGACTGCAAGTGGAATATTTCTTCGGCCACACTGAAAGGGATAATTATTGAAAATAGATACACTGCTTCTCTGTCCGTCATAAATGATAGACACACAATTAATCGATAAACCATATAAGAAAAACTGCATATTCATTTCTTTCAAACTTAGCTGCATTTGCTGTTTTAATAGGTTACATGTGTAATTAAGCATGATCTAATCTAATGATTTTTTTAGCCTTGAACACATCTTTATTTTGTGATCTTTAAATAGATCATTTTAAAAAGTACATTCACGTTTTCATTAACAATCACTGTGCGCAGATTAGCCATATTGTTACGTGGTCGCTCGATCTGATGAGTCACATTTTGTCAAGCATTGTGCCGATGGTCAGATCAGTATGTGTCACCTTCCTGGGGTGTTATGTGAATATTTTCAAAGTGTCATGCTTGAAGACACCAAGCAGCCAATGAGATACTTCTAGCAATGTTCTATTGGAATATTTCAGGTCCAGCCATACATGCAGATGTCACTTTGACGTGTTACAACAACGTTAACATTTCTCCTGACTAAACATCCTTTGAGGAAAATAATATTTCCTGATGGATGTGGGCTCTTGTAGAAACAAAATGTCTCAATACAAAACAAAAAAAGAAAAATGTTAAAGAACATACTATCCTGGATGGATGACTACAAATTCTCCTCAACTGGTCACAAAGTGGCTCGATAATTTACATTTGTACGGTGTAAAGTGAGATATATTTAAGAAAGACATATAACCTGCAAGGGTAGGTGGAGATTCCTGTGGGCATTTGTGAACTATCCGGATGTGGGAGGAAGACATGACGATCATCATCCACCAGGGAGAAATAACCCTGGATCTATAGCCCGTAATGGAGGCCTGAAAAAGAAAATTTGCTTAGAGACATGCTAGTATTTATTTATTTTTAAAACACTAGTTAAATTTGTTCAAAGTATTACTTACTGTCACATAACCTCCTTTCATTCTGGTGATTAATGACTATTCAAATATGCGAGTTCATGAGAAAAAGATTTAAGCCAGAGGCTTAGAACACACACGAAAACCAGCAGATTTAAGGTGCAGATTTAACTTCCCTTTTCAGTCCAAATATAAACTTGAGTTTATTCTAAAAGAGGCAGCCTTCATTTGGACAATGTTTCAAATGTAAAACAAGTTCTATTAACACTAAAAAGAGCCAGCAGTGTAATACCATATATGGAGGTGTTGAGTGGTAAATAGAGCTGGGCACAACACCAAAGGAGGACAAACATTGTCCTTAGCGTATGCGAACGAAACACTTATATCGCTATAATGTCGATCACAAAATCTCTTGAAGGGATTTCTAATTCCCTGTTTTCGTACAGGGACCAGCGACACAGCAGCAACCCTAGAGACTGTTAGCTTAAGGCTAGCTTAGCCTAGTTACCCTGACCCTGCGCCATTTACCTGCTAGCTAACAGTTTGCGGACAGACTACCAACAGTTTACTCTCAATTCACAACTAATTTGTCCGCTAATAAAAGCCGTAATTTTAATTTTTCTATCAAGACGACAACGATGACTCCATCTTGAAAATGAGCCGAAACTTACCTGCTGCTGGCAAAGCCACAAGAGACGATGGTTACGAAGGCAGTTCTTGTGGTTGTCATGCTAGCCCAATGCTAACGTTTGTTAGCTCCCTTTTTGAACGCCTCAAAGGAGATATATTTGCTGTGTCTTTACAATACAAACTGCGGTCAACTTAGAATTAGAGGTTGCTGAAAACCGAGGCTCTGAAAAAGATGTCTATACTGTGTTATAGACGGTAATTATTTATAGTTCGGTAAGGTTACTTCAAGCAAAGAAAGGTATCCAAACTGACCACCAAGCCACTTTGGAAACGAATTATGATTGGACAGTTCATTCCACCAATCAGCTGTGGAGAACTCTCGGAGGATGAGCTCACAGGTCCCCTCCAGCCTCAACAATAATAATAATAACAGTAATACTTAGAAGAACAATAATAAGTAAGGGATTATATTGATAATACAATCAATATAATGTTGTAAAAATACATGAAAAATATACAAGGATGAAATTCTAAAAGATATAATTAAGCCAAGGGAAAATTGAATGTATTTATTTCAGCCACATATTAACCAACACCTGATTATATTATTGTAATTCATTTGAATTAATTTCCTCTAACACATTCAGTGTTTGTTATGTAATCGTAACCAGGTCTGCTCACTCTCCTTCAACCTCAGCACTGCCCCTTGCAACAAGTCTTGTCCTCTGATGCACAATGGTTTAATGATCAGACACGGTGGTAAGAGAATGTTGCATAGTGGGAACATAGGATGAAGTATATGGAGTCTGTAAAACTTCACCATCTTCCACCATCCACATGCTGCTTAAGCTGCATGCATGCCTGCCTAAGGATTCTGGGAGTAGAGGAGGCATCGTAATGATTAATATTGCTTTGCTCGACTCTCCCAGGTCAGCAGCAGCCATCTGTGGGCAGTGGAAAACCTTAATATCCATTTAGATTAGAACAACCTATTGTTTCAGCATGTTTACACAATGCAGCTCCTTGGAACACACACAAGCTATTTGTTCACATTTGTAGCACACAGCAATATATCAATTTTATTATCAGTGTATTTGTCTTGACAAATTCAGCCACCTTCTGTATCACAAAAGAGCCTGGTTTATGAGTTGCCGACGACTGCAGTGAGCAATAAATGAATAGGGAGCTACTTTAGCATTCTAGGAACTCACTTTTCTCTCAGATCATCTAGAGGGCAGTGGAGTCCCATGTAAAGACTTCAGCTTCCACTAGAACAATCCAGAGAGCAGACTGCTTGCCTCACTATCTCTTGACTTCTGAAACAATTACACAGCTGAGCCAGCCGTCAGCATATAAGAGAGGTTTTCCCTGCAAATTAAAAAAAACAAAACATCTCAGACAATATGTAAATATGACGTTAGATTCATATGCATCCCAAAGAAAGGTAACATTTTATCACAGGCTGCTTATGAGGGGTCTGAATCTGTGCGGATGCGGCAAACGCATTGAAGGGAAGAGTTCAAGACTGGCAGTCCGGGCTGTGATCAAAGGAGAATAAATCAGACATCAACGGCCATTTGCACCCTGCCAAACAATTCAGGCCATCTGCTGACAACAGTTCAGATGAATGATGGTGTCTGATTGTTCCTCACAACATGAAGCCAGACTGTAAAGCAGATTTCCTTCTAACACTGTTTTGGTTTTTCAGATTTTGACTTGACAACTCTCTTGATGGCGCTTTTTTAGATAAAGCCGAGACAGGAAACATATGCCATGCTCTGACACTCATTCAGTGTCCCAAAACTACAGGGTGGGTGAAAGATGTTATGATATACGCACATACAGAGCTGCATGATTATTTTTAGAGAACATTTAGTCATTTGTCAGCACATCTCACGCCTTTCTCTTGCTTCCACCTTATCTATCATCTCTGTACCAAAGGCACCTTGTTACAATGTGTTAGTTGTCAGTCAGTCTGTGTAAAACTGTCACCAAGACAAATCTCCACATTTATTGCACAGCTTCTGACAGACAGTCGCTGACAGAGGGATTTGTTTGGGCACGGCTCTTCCTGTTCTCGTGTCTCTGCTCTAGCTTTCTCCAGAAGTGGGCAAACTCCCTCTCTTCTTGGATGCATTTGAGCAGTTTCCATGGCAGCAACAGAGCCACACCCTGCACAACAAACAGAGCCTGATAACACTGCAGTAATCAGGATCACATCGAGACCTGATGGGCATTCTTGACTGACAAAGAAGGCTGCAAATTTTCATTATGCACACAATGTCTGTCTTTCAAATGGAATTAGCACATGTGTTCAGTCTGAATGTACCATTCTTAACTTATCTTTAAACAAATCTTAGGTGAGCAAATACAACTAGTCTACTTCAAGTGTAGTTTACTAGTTTATGCTTGAGGTCAATTATTCTTTTTGATAACACATGTAAAAAGGTGCATTTGAAGGATTTTATTCAACAAGAAGAAAATGGAGGAAACTAATGTGAGCTGTAACACCATCTGGAATTCTTTTTCCATTGCTGATACATTGGTGCACACTCCCCCTTTTTCTAGAGTCTGTGAAGTCATAATTTCTCCCCCAGTCTTTAGCAGGATTTCAATTAGCAGCACACTTCCACACTCATGAAGATCTGCAAGTTCAACCGAGGTGAATTTGCCAACATCTTATTTTTTATTTGGTCTGGCCCAAGAGCATTCTTCCAAGAACGTTGGTCTTATTTTAGGAAGAACTGGACATCCAATCCTCGGAAAACTCGTAGAATTTGAATATTCTGTTAGAATAATCTTGCCCTCTTTGCCGATTTGTTTAAAAAACGCCGGTTTTAGAGAGTCACTCATACCCAATGATGATCCAATTAATTAAGCGGATTTGATAAGTAACACATGGATGCTGTTGAATCTTTTTCTTTCTGAGGAAGTAGTAAGACTGTTGATTGTTTATGAGGACCTGCTTCTGCATTTTGACTGAATTCTTAATCGAAATGATGTCTCACAGTGTGCTGATGTCCAAACCCTTGGGGTTATAGGTTGTATTTTATTTTCACAAATGTGTACCCAACATGAATACGTGGTATACACAGTGTTTATATTTGCTTCTGCCTCAACATTACAGTCTTTGGTGGTTGTCACCCAAAAAAAAACAACATTCACTGCAGTGTTCACATCTCACTCTTTATTCTGATGCCTTTTGACACACTCACACTCCTCTCACAAATACACTTTCTATGTCAGCTGGACACTTCTGACAGTTTATCATGGTGAGAACAGCGTAGATCATATCCTCATTGCATCGACGGCAGAGAAGCAAATATCTGCTGCCTGTGTCTTCCCTTAATTACATGAAATTAGACTTGTTAGGAAAACTCAAGCTACTTCACCTACCTGCATGCACCACACTCCAGAGTGCAGTTGCCATGGCTACACGATGGGCTGTGTGGGACCCCGTCCTTTTGACATGATCAGTCACATAAGAGGCTCTGCAAGACCTCAATCTCTCCACTATTACATTGGAGCTTCATAATAACATGCCATGGTATTTGGAAAGCTGCCACACACTGAGGGGCTGTAATGCTGTCATAAAGGCTTACCTAGCGAGGAGGTGAGCATTCCTCGAACACAATTATAAGACTCCTATAATGAGGTAATCATAATTAGCATTACCAGCACCACATCTGCCAACGGCCACATGCTAACACCTCTTGCAGCCTTTACCGCACACAAAGCAAGGCATGCTGCTGCATAATTTGTCAGTTCTCAAGATGCTGAAGAACCTCCTCCTAAGTTCACTCTGCCTTGGCCTTTGGTCCTTAAAGTGTGAAGAATAGGCGATGTGATACCCTTGTGATACCCTACTGGACGCCTGCTCTTTTCACGAAAGCCTCAGAGGTAAGAGCCTGCAGTCAATAAAGCAGTTAACTCCTTAAAAATGAGGAGGTGTCAGACGGATACATACATGTGGCCAATGACCTTTGAAGGGAGCGAGCCTCACTAACAAAGTGTGCTTTGCCAGTTACGTGCAGGATGATACAGGAGCTGTTGGAAAACATTCTAACTGGACTTTTTGAGAAGGCTCTTCCTTGCCCTGCAGCAAAGCATCAATATCCTTAACATAAATGATGAAAACTGTAGGTGCTTTTTGACAGTCTGCCAGCTGATTTATATGCTACACTTTCCCACAACCTTTCCATTATGGCAGCAGCAAAGATGAACTAAATTTAGTTTCGAAGCATGGGCGCTGATAAATGTTTATAAATGAAGTATGTAGCTTCTGGGTGTGAAATGTAAAGTCATTGCAGGAATGCTTTCAACCTGCAATATTTTAAAAAGCCAGGACAGGGAGACTCCTTTGGTTCCTAAAATGACCTGGCTTGTTTAGAAGTGAATAAAACAACTGTACTTTGTCCTGACCAGAGCAGTTTAAGCTCCAGTTTAAGCTATGAGAAGTACTACTGTTTTATCAAAGCATTGGGATATTTAGCAGCTTGGACTTCCCCATCAAGTTTTACAATTAGAAGAAAAAAACATAATCTCAAAGCTTTAAAATTGAACTTTTTAACCAATAACTGATGTTACTCTGATTATGTTAATCTGTGATAATGAAAGAGAATATAGCCATCAATAGAAGATATAAGAAAGAGGCTGAATTTTGCAAAGCGTAGAATCTTTGAAGTGAAATCAAAATCTTAGCTTTAGCATTTAATCGTTTTTGACTACCGGTAAATGCTTCAGATTTGTGCCACAACCTCACAGCACAGGACCCTCACTGTGCCTCCTATGAGTAATTGGTCCATAGGTGGGTCATCTGTAGCTGTTTTGGGCTGAGCCAGCAAGATCTCATTGGTAAAGGACCAACCATCAACCTCTCCTGTGACTACAGGGTTGGGTACTAGTAGCCCAAACCTCTGGAATGTCCAATGGTTACTGAACCTACCTTTCTCTGATTCGTACTCAGGAACCCGTTTTTCCACTAGGGGAAATCCGCCCTTGACATTGCTCCTTGTATAACCAGGGCTGTCAAACCCATCCACCCTAATAAAGTGGCAATTCATGGCGCCAGTCCAAATGGTTCTGGCATGTGAATCGGTTGCCTTTTTGACACATCCCAGGGGATGTTTCAGACACCTCACACGGGTGAAGCGCCTCGAGTCAGACTGAGGCAATTGAATATCTTGGCTGGCTAACCCAGGAATCTGGTAAGTGGCAGAAAATAGTAGATTGATGTGGGAATGGATGAATGGATAGATGGATAAAAGCTAGGATGAATGGGTGGATAAAACAACTGTTTTGTCTCTTGAAAGGTAATACTTTTTACAAATCCCATACAGCCCAAAGAGTTGGAAAGCTTATACTGCATGAACATCAACTGCTCCAAAGTAACCCGTATAAGACATGCACAGGGTTACATGCTCTTTCTTAGTGACGCACTTGGGTACTGCGGTTTATTTTGAGTCAGTGTGACATGCTCCCTCCTGCTGCTCCAATTAAGCTCCGAATAATCAGGTGTAGATAGGTCCCAACAAAAGCACAATAAATGCATGAATAACAACTGGAAGAAAATTCAGGGCAAAGCTTTTTAATCTGACATCTGTGCTAATCGGCATATTTATGCATAAAGTATCTGAAAAATACTGTTCTACATGCTATCATCAATATTGTATTTCAGGACAATATTAGTACATTTTATATCTGTGTACATTCTTATCAGATTTATGTCAAAAACTCAAATTTTCTCAAAAATTTGTGATTATAATGGCAGATTTAAAAATAAATGAGGTCATGCTATGCTAATGCCTATGTTAATAATTTTATCTGGGGCAAACACAAGATGGGATTTACATACTTTTAATGTAAAAAAGTCATGCTTTTCTTATACAGTGCTGCAAACTTTATCCACAACATAGCTGATTAAAAAATGAGTTGGGGACAGCCGTTCCTTCTTTGGTTGAGGCATGCCAAATTACTCATTAGGCAGGCCCCGTGCAAGTGTCTAATAGGGTGATGTTGTCATGTAAAGAGTGTGAAGACAGCATTTCAGGCATTTGTGGAGAGGAGTAATTTGTGGTTTTAGTATGGAGTTTGAGCCTTGTTACTCTGAGGACTTGCATAATTTGATGTATGAGCTCCAATCAAAGTCAATATAATTTTTTTTACCTCCAGCATAGGAAACACTTGACCATGTTTTATAAGTAAAGGAGATTTCTCTAGTTACAACTTTTAAAGTGTTGCTCATTCATTGTCAACCAATTGTAATAGGTTTGATTTGTGTGGAAATGAGGAAAAGGATGTGATAAAATACCTACATTTGATCACTTTTTCTTAGCTTAATATAAGAAGTGGCATCAAGATGATTTAAATGGATTATTTACTAAACATTTCTACCTTCTAGTGCTAAAAAGACAAAGATACATTAAGTTTAAATGTGCTTATAATCACATTACACTGCAATGTTTTGTCCATTGCCCAACTCACTTTCTCCTACCATGTTTCCTGCATTTTGTGAAGTTTTCAAACGAGTTGAAAATGACTAATCGAAAGGTGATGGCAGAAAATCTTTTTGCTCATAACTTGTAGTCGTCTGCGAGGAATTTGAAGTGTTCAAATTCACAGAAAAATAATTTCTGTCTTTCTCTGACTGAATTTTCCCTAAACATATCACATGTATACTTTTTAACTGATCAAAATGTGAGTTAGCTTGATTTTGGATATACACAGATGTTATTGATTATAATTTGAGCTCGTAGATATACACCAATAATAAACCAAAAGAAAAGGAAAAACACTAAAAGCATAATGATGTCTTATAAGTCTTATTTTATCTGGATGCTTTCATGCATAAGCTGTGGAAGGATATTCCTAACTGTTGAAATTCAGATGCAAATTGCAATTCATAACACTCAGTGTATCTCGGCAGCCAGTTGTTATGAATGCTCTCCATCTTTCGTTCTATGCCATCTCCTATCTCCATCTCTCTAACAACTCTTTTTGATGCTCATTTGAATCAGTGTTTCTGACAGAGCTTCCATTCCATCCAAATAGATAAATAAATACTGTTCAGAGAGGAGAGGTGTTCACATTGCTCATATACATTTCCAGCCTTGGGTGTCTATTTATCCAGACAGAAATGGATTAATAATGCATCCTTATTCGCTGCACCTATCAAATATATGGACTGGAATGAGGTCGAGACCCGCAACATTCTGGTGAATGCGATAAAAGACCTTTATGGATGCTTTAGACAGGCTAAAATCGTCCGCTCACATGTAGAAGGACAGCTCACTGCTGTTTTATCACCCTCCACCCAGCACACGCCAATTGAGCCATCTATACACAACAGCAGTGAGATTAAGAGATGAAAACCTTGATTTGAGCAACCCCACAAACACTCCAGCTGTTTCTCCCCATGACGTGCCTGTCAGCATCTTCTGACGTGAGGGAACTCAGCTGTTGATTCTCACCTTTAAATCACTGTTTTTTTTATTTCTTACTGAAGCTGCATAGAGCTCTATTTCACTGCTGGGATTACAGGTGGGAATCAGTTTAGCGTGCATTGCAATATCTGTTCTGTAAACACGCTGTGTTCCTTAAGACCAGATTCACCATAGCATGCATCGAACGAGTGAACAGGTACTATTGTGATGGTTTCCTTTGTAGTTTTGGCCTTCGTATCAACACATATGACAAACCTAAAAATTGCACTTTTTGGCCTGTGAATTTAAAATTGTGCAAATTTACATAGAGGCTTCACACACACAAACATGGATTATTCACATTAGTAATTAACACTAATGACCATCACTCTTTTGTGAAATAAAATTGGAGTACTAGGCATTTTTCATTGCAAAATGTGAGAGATGTTGAGAAAACAGAAACAGAGTGTTTCCAAGGCCGCACACCTCATCCGTCCATCGAACACGATGTGGCCCAGCTCCCAGACTCTCCCCTCAACTTCTGACCCTCCGACTTCAGCATTCGTGGTCTGAATTCACTGGAGCTTGAACAAAAACAAGTCAAAGTTGATTTTTTAATGAATACATGTCAAAGCGTAGCGGTCAAAGTTTACTTTCATCACTCGCGTCGTATTTCGGTCTGCTTTCACTCAGTAAATTGTGATGACAGGATCCCTCTGCTATATTTCGGTTTCTGAACCCTCAGAAATGAAAAACTGTCAATCACTGTCCCCTCTTGCAATAGATTTCAAAAACTTATGGGAACAGTGCATTGCCTGTGTTATTTAGGCTGTCTGCAGTGTCTGAAAACACCGAATAGCCACACTTACACAAACAGTTGATTCTGTTGTCTTGGTCTCAGCAAAAAAAGCTTTGACCGCTCCACTGGCATCATTTGATTTCTTATTTTCAAGTCAAGCTGATTCTATAGAATATCTATTTAGTCCCTTTATATCCATAATTAAAAAATACCATCACACATTTACATTTTCTATGAGTGGCGAATTCACGCAAAACCATTTAATTAAGTCAAGAGAAACAAAACATCTGGTATCTAGAATGCTAGGTACAAACTGAGTGGCTAAATGTGAATTTCTATAAAGAGAGAATAATGAGACAGTTTACTTTCATTGCTTACTCAATGAGAAAAGTATTGACCCACCCTGGGTTCATGTGGCGTAGTTTCTGCAGCACAATAACAGCAAAAAAGCAAACACCGGGCTCATCGGGAAGAAAACGAAGGAAAGCAATTTACCGACAAAAATGTGGGCAGCTCTTCCTCTCCAATCATTACGGAGGAGTGGAGATGTAATTGGTGTTTAAAGAAAATAATCTCCAGTCTGAGCAGCCAACAAAGGACCGAACCACTGGGTGTTCGGTTTGTATGGCAGACATGAGAGGCACTTACCTGGACCGATTCAGCTGTGTGGAGAGAAAACATGTCAGGGAATGGGGGTATCTTCCCCCTGCAACTGAGACCAGATGGCTCCTCTATACATCCTGTGCAAGACATGAGCTAGGGGACTCCACCATGTTTCCCTGCCTCTGTTATCTACTTTCTTACTGAAGGCACAACTGGATCTGTCAGCTTACGTTTCGGGGTTATGAGCAGCAAATGATCTTCTCAAGAAGGGCAGAAGATAAAGAGAGTAATTCCCTGTTTTTTTTTGCTGAGAGAAGCTGCAGAAAAGAGAAAAGTACTTTTCGTAATATTCGTTCTCGCATTGCACAAAGCTGGTGTTAAAGAAACAATACTCTCAGCTATTTTTGCTCCGGTTGGCCTTCTCAATTCTTTGGCCATGCTGACGACAGCATGAAAAATTGACCCAGCAGCATGCAAGCTAATTGAGTTTTGTGACTTTGGAAAACACTTCTTGTTTCAAAGATCCAAAGACCTGATGTCCAAAATGAACATGGTGGCTTATGATAGCTGAATTTGCGCCCTTTTAGATGTGTTTGCAATCATATCACTTGTTCAGCTGGCACTCCAGCCTGGATGATCACATATCCCTGTAGACCAAAGTAATATGATTATCAGTAGAACTCCATTAAAGAACAGAAGAAAATATGTGAACAGTCTCCTCTAAATCAAGCACTGCTTTCACTGCCTGCTCCCACTAATACAAGGAAAGACAATGGAATTAGCCTGCATGCAAAAATGAGATGGACAATAAACTGAAATAATATTTGGTCTCCTATTCCCTTTCTGAAAGATAAAGAATAATAAGAAAACAGGCCACTTCCCATTATTTCTGACTCTCTCTTTTTGTTCAATTCAATTCTGATTTCTTTATCAGTCAGTGAGTGAAGTTTTATTTGCAGACAGAGTTTGCAATAAAAATCCTGAACAAATCACATTTTCCGCAGACGTGCAGTCAAGCATCATTTGATAACAGCTTATATCTGTTGCATACAAAGCACACAATTAATGAAAAAGAAAAAAGACAAAAAAACTAGGCTGCAGATTTCTGTGTGCAAAAAATAAGGTTGCATGTTATTGTGAAGTATGATATTGAGCATTTATCTAATTACATGAAAAATTATATAAAGCATTTGTTTTTTGCTTTCTGTCGTCCCCGTTATATGTCTCAGAAAACAAAAATTAACCCGACTTTAAATGACTTGTGCATTGAGCTCTGGATAAAGGATATTTTAAAAAAGTGGGAACAGTGCCAGTATCTTTCTTGAATGTAGTTACAACAACTTGTGTGATTACCAACATGATCCATGCACAGAACAGCGCCTTAAAAAAAACTCTATAATACATGACATGCTGCGCTGCTAAATAAAATTGGATTTGACTGGTAATTATGTGTGGCATCATGCTTGCATTTTAATCCACTCTCTTAGCTTTTGCGTCGTGTCACATGGTTATTTTCACATTCCAATGTGAAACTTAAGTTGAGAAAAAACATGTTCAATGGGAAAATGTTTTTTGACGACATTTGCTGCCTACGTAACATTGGAGGAGATGAGAAAACTCTTTATAGCCCAAACCTAATTCTAACTTGGTAGTGGCCTGTCACAAATGATCTGGATTGTACTTTTCAATTATTAAATATATATCTGTGTAGGAGGAGTGGCAACAATAGGGAAGACAAGAGCACAGTTACGGTGCGGGGAAGGGGTTTTCATTACAGTTTCTAAGAGGAAAAATATCAGACTGGATGACGCATTTTGTTCCGTGTTGAAGCCATGCTGTCTATGATTTTTTCCCCTTCCTTAAAATAAAATGCTCTCAGATCTAAAACTTCACAGACAGGCGGGTTATTATCTCTAACGAAAAATTAAACTGAAATCTAGAAAACTTTATTTGTTTTGCCTAAACACTTTCCAAAATACTTTAGCTCCCTGTTTGCAGCTTAAAGTCTTAAAGTCTGTGCCATCAGTCCTCAGTGAGCAGGCGCAGCTGGTTCTATCCCCTCATCAGCCTTCACATGAGTGGGTAGCCTTAGTTGGATGTTGCCCCTGGTATCCTCTGGCTCGAGGCGGCGTGGCTCTCTGAGGCAGTCCAGCTGCTCTGCCCTGCTGCTGCGGGCTTTTCTCTGGCGACACGAGCCTTCTCGGGCCCAAATTGCAAGATGCTCGTTGCCTGAGACTGATGGAGCTTCCTGATGGTGAGCCACGGTGGTCACCAAAGTCTGGGGGATGACTTGGTTGGCAGTGAGGTGATGGCAGGGTCTAACACCAGCAGACAGAGAGTGAAATCTTTGCTTAAGCTGGACAAAACGGCAAAGAAAATAGGGAACAGCAACGGCCGTCGCTGTGAATATAAAGCAGTAATGCCAGATAACAACAATCTGGATCCCCTTGCGCTCTAAAAGCTGTTTTTTTCTAGATTAGACACTGCACAGATACAAAGGCTCTTCAGAGCTGGATGCGAGATTTCACTCTAACAAAGCAATAAAACTATGTTCCCTGTGCTCTGCAGGCCTAACAAGCAGAACTAAACACAAAGGAAAGCTAAATGTCACTGGGCAGAGGGAAGCAGTTGTCTCAGCTCAATGCATACAAAGTCTGGGAGGTATGGAAGCTCTGCCATATGTGTGGGCTCTGGACGCGTGTTTATTCTTAGCCTGCCTTTGCTTCACAATAAATGTGCTGCAGATTCGCTTCATTGGGATTCTTTTCTATTTGGTTATTCACATCACACATCATTCCCCTTGTCATGACCAAAGCTGACATTCAACGGTGCTTTGAAATCTGCCCAACCATCTTTCCAGTGGGAGGGAAGACATCAGAATCATTATCATATATCAGAATTATTAAATTATGCATCACCACAGTGGTTCTTTGTCACTGAGACAACATTGTGGAGGCCTGCCTTGGGAAATTGATTACCTTTTTTGCTTCCATTTTGTTCTAAATAAAATATTACTGACGCTGAACTAGATTTATGTGGTGAAAGATTCTAATAATGACAAAAACAGATGGATATGACGAAAGCAACATGTTCTCTGTCTCTTACATTAGCACAGTTGACCTTGATGGTATCATAAAAGTATAATGCAAAAATGTATTTCTTATTCTCGTGCTTCGCACTTTCTGTTTCCACATTTCACACTAATTAGTCCAAATATTTCTCAGTTTTAGAATAAAAGCTAGACAGAGTAAAGATTAGCGTGAGCAGAAATACTCCCACAAAATCCAACTCTTTAGGGAGGTCTTGATCTCCATTTTAATCCTGAAACGCATTTCCCTCCCTGACTTCTTTTTTGTCTTTGGCAGAGTAATGACAACTAATCAAGCATGAAATTGACAATCGCGAGACTGTTGCCGGTGAGAGGAATTCAAAGAAGCCGGCACTCGCCTACTCTGACAGTGTAGTGACTGGAAAGAAAGCAAGCACGGCGCTGGGTGCAGAGCTGCCAGTTGAACGACTCCGAAAAAAAAGCGTCTCCCTCAAACTTTCTTCTCATTGTGCTGCTATTTCACACCTGAGAGGCAGAGAGTGACACCATTTGATTGAGCTCCCTACACTAACAAGTCTTACTTTCCTCTTCATCTGGCTCTGGTGGTGATTCTGCGAGACTCCTTATTTCTCGTGCCACATTTGATCGCAGCTGTGGCTAACAGATGCCTTTTGTCCTTGATGTTGAACGATGTGAACGCGCAAGTTTAGCGCACGTAGTCTGCATGAAGCTCTTTTGAGGATGGAATTATGCAGAGAGAGAGCTTGGACGCAACAGACGAGAGGAATCGCGTTTTTTCTGTCCTCCTCTGAGGAAAGAAGAGATGTTACAGAGTTGCCTCTTTGGACCCGAGCCACCTGCAGGAAGTTTATCTCTTCCCTTTAGTTTGAGCATTTTTCACGTCAAAAAACACAAAGGCTTTATTGTGTTTGGAGGAAGTGGGCGAGAGCCGGGGTTATACATCACTTTTGAGCAGAAGGGTAGCCAAAGAAAAAACTGGGAGTGTGGAGAGGGCCACAGGGCTCGGCTTATTGAGCTACATCTTGTTAGAGTGAATGAGAGGCTCCAGCGACTGTGTTTGCAGCGTGCTACATCTCCACCTGACAAAGCAATAATTGCAACAAATGAAGAAAACGCTTGAGGGGTTGGATCACGCTAATGTGATCATGAGGATAATGCACTTTTGAGTAATGAACTGAGCCAGAGTCTCCGCCTCACAATTTACCCAGATTTGATTCACCTGCTAGCAATGAAGCCGATCTTAAACATGTCTAATCCAAATAGAAAATGTGGCCCCGTTGTTAATTCAGGTTAAAGGTGCAGCTAAACTCCGGTAATCACGCTATCAATACGAGGATGCAGGGGAGGCTGGCCTGTCATGACCAATACACTGTAAAGACGCGGAGAAAGGGTGTGTTCTGGTGGTGGACGCTAGGGGGCAGACAGGGATAGCTGTTACCCAACGTCCCCGGCTGCTAAGATTTAGATGTTTGTGCTGAAATTGTGGTAGCACTACACCAGAATGCAGAGGAGGTTACCAGATTACCTGGACAGAGCTAATGGAATGATTTGTGCCGTCCATACAAAAAAAAAACCCCCACCTCACATGGCCGAATGCAGTTATACACAACGTGCACATGCTCTTTTAAAAGCCACGCACAAATAAGGTGTCCCGATTCGCATGAGGGGGGAATAATCTCACCTACGTGCAGAGAGGAGACTAAGTGATAAGGTGAGAAAAGCCCTTGAAGCCGTGCTCGTTCCTCTTCTTCCCCGCCCGTCCTCTGTCACCTCCTTTCTTCTCCCACCATCCAACCTCCTCCGCCCTATCATCAATCCCTGACTCCTTCATTCTGCACAAACTCTGTCCTCCCTCCCTCTGTCGAGTAAACACATCACTGTGAGTCTACACCACAAGTCCTCGGGCTAGGGGTGCTTTTGCACCTGTGCGCACACGTGTGTGTATACATGCACGGCATGTGTGTCTCCGTTTTGTGGTGCAGTGGAGGGGAATGACAGGAAGACAGAGGGACCCAGTTCATGGGAAGGGGCTGGTAGCTGTTTGCATCTTCGCGTGAGTCTTGTGTCGAATTCACAGCTGAAAACACCCGCCCACCCATATCCACGGACACTAACACACGTATATTTACTGGATGAGCACATTCAACTTTAATAAACACAAATTCTATTGACTCGCAGAGTGCAGAGGGAGAGTACAGGCTGCTTATCTGTACCTGAAGCTAATCCGCTCTCGTTCATCTTCAGAGGCTACACCGATGCACATGAATATTCCAACTACTGACCTTATTCTAAGTAGGACAATAATCCAAGAAAGGTTTATACATAAGCTGTTTATTAATTTCCTATCCCCAGTCACATGTCACAAAGCAATGCTCACATTACTCCTCTCCTGTCTACAGTGTTCACACTCTGGTTAGGCACAAAATTATTTTCTTTTCCGCTCTCTTCTTGTTTTGTACTGGTTGTTCTAGCCTGAGAGATGTCAGCCTTCAGACGAGTGGCACCACATGCAACAAAAAGTCTTTTGCAGTGCTATGAAGGTGTATGCATGTCTGCCATACGCAACAAGAAAATAATTAAATATGATAACATTCTTCAGAGCAATCTCACTCAATTTGCAATTAGAGTAGTCACTTTAGAGAATTACAATGAAGCACTGTAAAATGTAACAAACTTTCAGGACTGATGTCATTGCTATACAGTTTTAGACTTGTATGAATAGCTGATTATTATTTGCTTGGCCCATCATCAGCACAATAACACACCATCAAAAGGATGAGGTGGACTGAATCAAACAAACAAAGCTGAATAAAGATCAATTTATTGACCAAAGGTAAATAGTTTTAATGTATGTATTGACTTATCAAATGGTTTTAAATATCTTTTCAAAGTTTAAAGTTGTACTTATAATCTGCATCTGCTGCAGTTTTGCTATCTTGAATGTGCATGACCTGCATATTTTCCTTCACGTGTGCTCACTTTTTCTTTTCAGAGGAAACTGTGGATGTGATATTTGTTCCTCCTCTAATTTAGACCTGTCCCTGCTGCTCCCTCAGCAGGACCTGCATAATCATTTGTGGTACTGTCTTGGCACACAGACTGTAAACACCCTGTAGCAAAAATGATGGAATCCCTACACATGGAAGATGCTCATTCAACTTATTTTTTTCAGCCAGAAAACAAAGAAAAATGGTCTAGCAGAATCTGGATAGCAGAATTCTGACTTGCTTACACAATTAGTTTTTCTAATATTGTTACCAGATCATTTGGCTTCAGTCAGTACCTTAATGCTTCTCTTTTGGCTGTAATGACAGTTTAACATTTAAAAAATTCTTCATCAACCAGATGAAACCATTTTTCTTTCATTTTCCCTTAAATTCATTTTCAGTACATTTACTTTTTCTTCAGTGTCTGCCATCTAACTAGATATCACTGGCTGCTGTGGAAATGTGTTTGTTTTTTGTATGTTTACCCTTTACAACCATTCATCTTTTTTTTATAATTGCTCCTATTTAATCCTATGTAATTGCTCTTCCGACACGGCTGAGTTGGAAGAACCAGTATCTTCAGCAACTTGCAGGAGTTGCTTAATCTGCCCCATTTTCGTCCTCTGACATCTCGTTCTTCGGGAACTACTTACAGATTAACCGAGCAATGTCTATTTTTTCCTTTCTTCTAGAAAATAAATAAGCTGTATTTACGTCCAGTATGATCACATTTACTCCTAAAAGCACATTACGAATAGGTTTTCTCCGCAGAACAGTAAAGCAAAGCCTTGATGTAAATATTCAAATGAACTGCTTAGCTCTTCTAAATCAGTGTTGCTTTTTTATCTGGCTCTTTTGTGTTTTTATCTGTGGTACTTGTGATGGCATTTTATTGGTGCCCAATTACAAAAGTCATTAGTTTTTGTTCGTTGTAGGAAAACCTGTATTTTTATGACCAAGATGTGATGTTTTGGTTGCAAATTTTAGTATTCCAATTTTTTAAGTAGCGTGATTACTTTAAATTAGAAGCAATCTGTTAATTTAAGGCATCTCTCAGCCTTGTTATCCAATTGTTGGATATCTTACTTTGAATAAAACCCTCAAAGTATATTATTGAGGAAATTGCTTTGGCCATTCAAGCATTTCTCATTCGAAACAGAAGCACCCTTCTGATTGAAATGAGCAATACCTTTGAAGAAATCTACAGTTAATGGGTGCTTGTCAACTCTCATCTCACACTATTTTATTATCACTATATGTGTGTGTGTTTGCCGTCCTGTCAGTGTGTTAGAGAGGATGAATACTCGCATATGACAGAGATCAAGTGTCTTGTCAACATAGAAATGTGATTGATGGCTGATCTATTAAGCTTTGGACTGCTACTCCGCCATGTATGATGGTTTGATTGAGTTACTACATGAATTTCCAGATTAATGTCTTTCCCGCACCTCACTGGGACATGTGATACGTGCAGTCCTAGAAAAATGTGTCTCTCTGTTATGTTCAGGGATTTTTCTTTGCCTGTGTGACCTACATACAAGCTGTGTGGAAAGCCACCATGAAATACGTGCAATAAGCCTTGAATAAAGTCCAGAAGGATTTTGCACTATTGTTCGGTTGGTGGTCAGTGCAGTGGTAAACATAGGGATGATAGTCTAGGGCCTATGTAAGTGAGCCTCTCGCACGCCAGACGAAAATGTCAAACTGCATCCCTGAGCATCCTGCCAGGCTTAAAATGCAGTGAATAATCCAGCCTGGGGTGTAATCAGTGTGAAAGAACAGGCCCAAACTCGCCACTGCTTGACAGAATGCACTGTTAAAAATACCCACTCCGGTGGTATGGCAGCAGAAAGGGGTAGGAGGGAATCATGCAGGATCTTTTTTCCCTGATCTCGAAACATCCTCAAAGAGCCAAATCAAGCTTAAACTCAGCAAACTTTCACACTGCTCTGAGGTAAAAACATCATCCCGGTCACTACCTGCCTTGCTATTTGTTTACATGATATTGTTCCACACGTGGTGGCATAAAGTAGATAGATGTGCTAGTTCTAATGGTATGATGCAGGGCACTGAAGTTATTTTTTTCAGCAACTAACTATTACCGTCTGACATCAAACAACCAAAAAGAAGAAAAAAATTCAAAATCCACATCCCAAATTATTAAGAAGGCTGGATATCAAAATGGAAAAGTTGAATTCTAATAAATCACCACCAATCAGCAACAAGTGGATGCTAAGAATGTGTTTAATGAAAGGCCTTCTGGGGCAGCTATGAAATGGGATTTCTCCCTTGATGGCAAATGTTCCAGGGATCATGTTCAACATTAATGTTTTGGTAATGACATGTGAATAAAATAAAATGCTACTTTAACTGTTTAAAGTAAAATATACTTTAAAGAACAAAGATAACTGATTTCAGGAACCTTTGTTTATAGCTGACAAAACATTTTGATACATATACTTGCTTGAGAGTTACTTAATTTGCATGTAATAGAGACTAAAGCCAAAATTTCCATGTTTTTCTTTCTTTTTTTCTTGGAATGCATTGGCTAGATATGGTTTGTTTTTCCATGTTTGCGTTTGACATTTAGCCAACACTTTTATTCAAAGCAACCTGAAAATGTGAAAGCAACATAAATACGAAACTTGTTGAGAAATGATAATAATGGTTTAATGATTTTAATTTCTACGGAAGTTGTTACTTGGACCTTTGCAGCTGTCAGCAGTGGTTGTTATCAAAAAGGAACCGGATCCACTCGGAGCCCACGTGCGTAGCAAAAGAGCCTCTACAGCAACACTTCAGGAGCCATAATCGGAGGCTTCAAAGTAGCCCTCGAAGATCTGCTTTCTCCTGTTTGACCTCCACTGCAGTTCACGCCAGTTTTAGAAACCTCTCAACCTGTGAGTGCACCCATCCAAAGACTGTCATCGATGACCTGAAGTCTGTTCCAGGGTGGTGGTACATCGTGGTAGCAGGTTATGGAGCTCTATTGGTGGCATCCAGTCTGTGAGGGCACCCCTACCCCCTACCCCTATCCCTGCCAGTACCTGTATGGTGTCTGTCCATGTGAAGTGACCCCTTGCAGTCCAACAACACATCACCTGTCACACTCCCAGCCCCATGTCGGCCCGCTGTGGAAACTGGAGCACTTCAATCAGCCGAATCACAACAGAGTGGCCCAGCATCTGCGGCACACCTCGCACTCCTCAGGGACATTCTGACTCCATCATTTTTATGGAGTGGAGGCTGGCAAGTTCCCCCCCTCTGCTCCACTCACACAAACACACAAACATCCCAACTGAGCCTTCCATGAACAATCCGAACCTGGATGTCAGATGGGGAAAGGATGAGTCATTACATGAAAACTATGTCATGATCTATTGCTGCGAAGCACTGCGTCTCTCAGCGCGGCTCCGGCTGAAATGCATGGGAATAGATCTGTTTCACTGTGTTTCTCAGAGTGGAACGTTGATCAAAGAACTTGGAATGATTGCGATTCATATCTCCAGTGAATGGGGAAAGTCTTTGTGCAAGCTGTGACTAATCAGATGTAGAGGGGAGAAATGTAGTTCCACTGAAAAAGACATCAGTTTCTCTTACTTTTCTGACGTTCCTCTTCTTTCATCTGACAAATACAGGAAGGCAGTTTTCAAGTTTGAGAAGAGCCAGGTCTCTTTCTTTGGCTAATATTACTACATGATGGCTGACAATGCTTGCCTGAACAGCATCACAAAGCCTAAAAGACTTCCAATATATATTTCTATATAAAAATCTCACTTTGAGGAAAAGGGAGAACTGGTCTAGAAAGCTATTAGGAGGCAAGATGGAGTGATATCACAAAGGATTGGACTTTTTTTATTTAAACTTTTAAAAGAATTCTCTCAAAATCTTTGAGTATGTCATAGTCCAAAGAGTTTTCATGGCCCCAAAGCCAAATGAGACCAGACATAGATTAATCAAATCTGTACATTCTAATTTCATCATATTGCGTCTTTTAATTTATCGTTTTGTATAAACAGGAATGCATTTCTTAAATGTCGCTGTACTGGCTGGTGTGTTTGGGTTAATAAAAAATTCAGTGGCTGCTTTAAGGATGTTTTCCGCAATGAAAACACCTGTAATATACTGAAAAATAACATTTTGAAATAGAGGCTGTTGTCGATTCTTCGCTGTAATCGATTAGCTGCCGCAAACGTCTCCTTTTTCCCTGGAAACTGTTCGGTTGTTATCCTTGTATGAATTGATATCGGTTGCTCGATTCGAGACAAGGATGTTGACACTGGGAGATGACCGACCATCTTTTGACTCCTCCCTCTGTGTCTTTGACTCATCAACGTCGTGTTTGAGGCAACTGTGCAACAGAACACACAATCTCTCCCCCCTTCAATGCCTGAAGAATCACTCTGCTTTTCCTTGGCCCAATAAATGACAGCATCAAGAAAAATTTAGTGTGGATTCACTTCAAAGAAACATACTCCATTTAATTAATTCCAATTTTAATCAGAGGTTCACCTGTTTCAGAAATGGGCTTGAACCCTTTTATAAAGGGAATTATTGCTATTTTTACTCTTCACTATATTAATTTAATTGCTGCACAAACTTCACCAGATGGGTTTCTAACAATTAATAAAGCTCAAATAAAACTAAAATCAACAGCACAGATCTTTTATGCAAACTTCATTAAGTTGTTTTGCTTCATTAACGGGAGTGTGATTTTTCTAAATGCGTTTAACATCCCGGCAGACAATAAGAACCACAGGAAAATGAGCTCACATTTATTCATGTTTAGAAAGAACGGAATCGAAAGAAGGCAAAGCAGGTTTATCAAATGATTTACCCACAAGTGTGTGCTGTTCACCATTTTTTTCACAAGCCCTCAAACTTTCAGATATCATGTGTTCATATACAGCATGCATAATGAGTCAATGATTAAAAAAAAAAAAAAAGCATGTTTTGGGCAAAATTTCAATCCAAACTGAGTTTTTTTTTATATGTACGTCATGCATATGTCTTGTTGCTTCCATTTGTGGCTAAAATCTGAACATGATGTTGTTTTTATAATCTAGTTTTTTTTTTCTTGACTGCCAGTCCCTTCTCTTTTTTTCATTATAATATATTTCACCTTACTGTATGAAAATAGATTGTGTGTTATCTCAAAATAAACCCTGCCATGCAACAGGGCACGTTTTCCATTTCACTGTTGAGAGGACAATAACCAGAAAAAAGATAAATAAAGAATAAATACAAAGGGGAACAGTCTCTATCAGAAATGAAACATTAGAGAAATTGAACTGACACGTGGTCATTTAGTGTCCAAAAATAGGATGTGCAGTGGTTTGCAAATTATTATTTTCTATTTTGTAGAACAAGCCAAACATAAAATGTTGAAAATGAGATATTTTATTATCTCATTAAATTATAACTTGTTTCTCAATGTTGCAGATACTTTTTCGATTTGATTACAAACAAAGTTTTCAAAATGTTTTCACAATAATAATAATTAATAATGTTAATGTTGTTTTTACTGTTTCTGGTTTGTTCTGTTTTATTTTGTCCGTGTTCTGAAAGGTCCTCACAAACTTGGTCTGAGAAACACTATTGCTCATATCCACAGGCAGCTATTTGGAAAGGACATTTATTTGTTTATTGGGATGAAAAGATAAGCAAAAAGATGCTATTATACATCACCGTGTCCTTTCAAGGATGCAAATTGTGTTGTCACAGCAGAAACAAGCAGGCAGCATCAACACTTGTTTGTCTGCTGCAGTTTTTTTTCTACTCCCAGATGAGCCAAAGGGGATTCTGGACCCATCATTCTGTTCCGTGAGACACTGCCCACTCCTTCTCAAAGGACTGTACGCTCACACATCCACGGGAAGAGAGCAGGAGAGGACCTGGTGCCTCCTCCTTACACAGCCAACAGAGGATAGACATCACATCAGCACTGAGGTGGTAAATCGCCCTTCAGAATGCCTTCCTCAAGGGAGTCAGCAGTTCTGCGTTTATTGAACCACTATCTGATTACTAAAAGGCTGTCCTTGGTTATAAATGAACCCACAACATGCGTGTGGTATCTGTAACGCCGGGGCCCCGGGAGGACAAAACCATTATGTGCTGGTGTGAATCAGCTTAGGCCAGAGGAGTGGTCAGAGTGCAGCTGCCACTTGCCAGTCAGTTCATTACTGTTGTTATTGCAGCTACAGAAGGGGGAGCGAGAACAGGGGGCTGCAGCGGAAGCTAACTAAAAGCTGGGAGTCGCTAAGACTCAAAGCACAGGCACAGGTGGATGCAATGCAGCAAAATAGCTGCCACGTCAAGGCTAAAAAGAAAGAAAAGGAGAAAAGAAATTTCTCTAATGTAATCTCTAGATGGATGAAACAGCATGGAGGCTAACTGCGGTGTGCACTTAACATACTTATGTAAAGGCAACTGTGCGCAGGAACAAAGCTACATAGAGGGTGCATAATTTATCCTTTCTTACCTTGTCTGGATTAATATTCTTATTAAGAACTGCATATTCAAAGGCCTGTGGTCAGGTTCCTATGCGCATGCTTTGGTTGGACGTCTGAATTTTGGTTTTTGAGCTGTGAATAAAACCAGACACAGCAGTCAACCTCAATTTGGGTTTTGAGTCTTTTTGAGTCTTTTGATTAAGGTATGGAGTTTTGCAGGGTTGAGAGTTGATACATGTGATAAAAAGCAGAACAGAGGGACAGAAAGACCAACAAAACTCTTCTAATTTTGCTAACGTCCACCTCAAATATCACCAATAATGATAAAAGAGAAATACCTATGTTGTTTTATCTCATATAGGATAAGGCGGTGTGAAAAAGATTAAAATAATAAGTGTAATTTTCCTTTTTTCTGTGTCCTTTTCACTGTGTCTCATATGTAGAAATGTCAAAGACTACCGGTACATGGTTAAACAAAGCTCCACTTACCGGGTAGAAAGTACCTGCTTACTTTGTAAAAGACCTTTCTTTCATGTTTTGAATGACGGGTATTTAGTCCTCACAGCGATAACTCCATTTAAAACTGAGTGAAATTACATGTTAAACGTTTTGACTTTTTGGAACATGGACAAAACGGAACAAAGTTAAATGAAAAAATACATATTGCAAAATGTCGGAGGGCAGTTGTCACGCCATCAAACATACTTACTTTGGGGCTAATAAACCATGTCTGCTCTGATATGTTTCTGTTCTAATGCCTACAGATGTGCCACTCTTCACTGGTAACATTATGGATCTTAGTTCGGAGAATGATCAAACAGTCGATACAGCCGTGACGCGATTGGGAGGGAAGCTCGTATTAAACATGTCAATAACACTCAGCAAGGAGCTCCTTCTCTGTCCAACAGATACATTAGCACTACAGCATAAGAATTTGCTATTTCTTGAAACAAAGCCCAAATTTAAAGCATATTCAATCACCATAAACTGCTTAGGCTTAAGTAAGGAAATCCCATCTTCATAAGATGGACACCTTTATTTAAAAATATTTTATACTTGTGCATGTTTTTGTCGTGACAACTATTGATTTGTGTCATAGATTTAATGACAACATCTGAGCAGAAAACATCAAAACTGACAAAGCAACGAATCACTGTCAGAACTACAGGTTGTTGACACACGCATTTCTTCAGTTTCACAAAAATCTGTGCTCTACAGATCCAACAACAACATGCTGATTTACTCTTCCACCACCGTAGGAGAACCCCCCCCCCCCCTTTATGATCTTTTTTCATCTGCTCGGATCACACACGTAGCCTTATCTGGCCGATTAATTAAAGCCATCCACTCACCATTGGAAAACCGCTCTGTAATTGATATTTTGTGCACACAAAAAGAGAAGACTTGCTTTTTTTTTCTCGTGTTAGACAGACTGAACCCAGCCCACTTTAATACAACGCTGTGGAATGATCCCTGACTGCCTCCAACAATGCAACAATAAAACAGGACTGCTGAGCACAATGGTGGCAAAACAAAACTAATTATAGTGACAAGTGAGGCAGGCGCGAGGTCTGTCAACTGAGGGGGGGGGGGGGGGGGGGGTGCTGCATCTCTGGAAGGCTGGACCCTCAGGGACAGCTGACGGATACTCTAATTTTCCTCTCTGAGAAGAGCTTGGAGGTGGCCAAGGGATGAAGCGCGGCAGACAAATTGTCTGTGATGACTTGATTGAACAAATCATGAACATTGTGCGAGCTGGCAAAATTGGATTCAGTTGACAGATAATGTCACCTGCTCAGAAGGAGCTGTGATGTCTGCCTCTGGACTGGTGCGTAATTAATGAACAGCTTTGCTAATTACTCCACGGCAGACACAGCAATAAAGAAACTAACTGAGGGAGGTCAGGCAAGTCTAATAACTGATTTTTGAAGATGAAGAAATGCAGCGAGTCGCATCCTGTGGAGTCCCTGCAGAAAAGCTCTATTCACCCCTTAAATCACAGATGGGCTTAACAGAAAAAGTTGATTACAGGAGCAATTGTGTCTGAAACCATCATAGACAACATTTGACATCATTTTCCGAATGCACAGTTTAAAACACTAATTGCTATTTTAAGAAATACACAAAAATCAACCTTTAAATTTGATGCCTAAGAAAGAAAAGAAAGATTTCCATCTTCATAAATCAATTTGAAGGTAAAACCGTATTATCCAGGCAGAAATGCAATATGTATTCTGGTGGTGAACCACTGGTTGTGGAGGGTGAGGAAGGGATAATCATTTGGGAGTAATCTGCAATTGCTGTTTTTATGCTGTGTTCACTCTGGACCCACAAATGAGCTTCTGCTCAGGGCAGGGTCTACTATCAGGAATCATGTCTACTGTTCACAGTTTTTATTATTTTTACCGTGATCGAGCTATAACTTGCATTTCTGGATTCAGAGCGAATTCTACTCACTTGCAGTGATTTCAGGGATGATTTTAAGCCTGTGCAGTCATTTGTGCTGTGTGTTTTTAAAGCAGCCAGCGACCGTTTGGGAACATTTTTAGCACTATACCATGTGTGCAGATGTGATTGTGTGCTGTTTGCTTGACTCCACTAATTCTTCGCACTTTCAAGTCCAGAAATGTTAGATTTAACTGAAAGTCAGGCATCCCGTAATAACGAGGCGAGGAGATGAACAGCTGGGTACAGCCACAAATTCAGGCTTAAGGACGGGGAGGAATTAAAAAGGTTTGTCTGCCTGCAGAACTTTAAAAGGGGGACATTTTTGTTCTTCTCTGAGTTATTTCCCCAAATTACATTTAAGATCGTAACTGGAGATTTCAGAGGAAGACGATATGGTAAAAAGTTGGATGCAAAGAAAGTAACTAACCCGAAGTTTGAAACAGCATGTGGAGCACATTCAAATTAAAACTTCACAAGTTCACAGGCATAAAAAAAGTCGAGACTTGAATCTAGAAATAACTGCCGGTAACTATGTCTCCCCTGTAAAGTCACAGTAATCTCATGTACATACTCCACGATGCAAAACGGAGACTTTCCCCACAGCTGCAGACAGCTGTTAAATCGAATATCGTGGAATGCTTTGGGGCGCAGCCTTTTCAACCGATTGAGCTACAAAACAAACAAGCACATGTTTGACAATGTGTGACTGATAAGCCACGTTGGTGGTGCAACTTTGTTCTTTCATCCACTATGAGATAGATTTCTTTTCTACATGCATGAGTTGAAATCAGAGATTCTAAAAGAACTGAACACCAGTTAATGGACTGATTCTGGGTTGCTGATATAAATCCCAAAATCAACATATATATAATGATGATATTTTTTTGCTAACTATAATTAATCAATTCTCAAGATGGTGTTTTATGACTTTACTTATAAAGAAATCTCCTCTAAATGGTCCTCCATTAATTGACTGTTTTCGCAATTTGTAATTTGACACCATTAGTTTTGACCTCCAGCCAAACAGTGCAGCACTCTTTTTTTTCCAGAGAAGTGGGGCAATGGATTATATTTCAATTTAAACTATTTGAGTTTAATAACCTAACATGACATGACAGATGTGGTCATTTCCAAGGGAGCGATCAAAGTCAGTAATAATCACAAAGTCATAAAAAGTCTGTAAAACCAGTAAAGACCATTTCAGAAATTAAACTTAGTTAAAAAAAAGGGCTCTGTCAGAAGTAAAAAAAAGTCTGACATGCTTTCAGATTATTGTTGCTGCAGCTAAACTTCTCAGTTTTTTAAACGATTGCTTACAAAGAGATGTGCTGCTGAAGATGAACTCACTCCAGCTTTTGAAATATTGACTGATAAATTTGAGGAAGCAACGGTTTTCTCAAGCAGATATATTGCAGGTTTCTCTTTTTTATGGGAGAAGTCTTCAATTATTTAGTCACCCAGTGGCAGAAACTTTAGAGTTTGAACTGATGGAAATCTAATATCTGTATCACATCCATCAAGCCTTGGGGGGAAGTTATTCAGACGGAGGATTTGCTTCCGAGAATCGAGCACACACACTTGTCTCACTGAGAACGACAAAATTTAATTTGAAAAAGGGCAGTAAGATTATTCTCATTATCCTGCTCCCAGACTATTTTTTAAATGACAGATGAAAACATGCAAGTGGCGTATTAAAGTAATGTTGAAAGCACCGAAAGGTCTTTCCTTTTCCCATTTTTATTTATTTATCATCGGTTCCTTAAAATTTTATGACGTCACTGGAATTCAAATAAAGATTTTAGCAACAGGGTGTTCATTTCCCCACCGGATACCCTCTACAGCAGAAACAATATTATGAGATATTAAGTGCATATCTAATTAGCTTCGAAGCAGTAAAGGATGTCAAAAGTGTTTTGACATCACAATTTACTGAATTTGCTTTCTCAGTTTGCAGATAAGTGCAGCTGCACAGTTTCCTTCGAGTGTTAGATAGATCAATGATGGATCCCAGCTGCGCTGATGATTTCAGCACAGAGCACAGAGAGCTCTGCGTGATTGTTACTATGCCAACCCTCAACTAGGGAACCACTTAGTAATTGCTCTTGTTTGCACTCGTTTTATCCTCCATTATTACCGAGAAGCAAACTACTGAGGAAGTAAAAATGCCATTCCAGGTTCGTGTCAAACCTTTTAAACCTACAGGATGTTTTTTTTAGATTTGTTTCCTCCATTTTCTATTTTAAAAAGTGTGTTTTTTATATTTAATCTTTTTGCAGTTTGACAGACAGAAAATACAATTTACAAAAAACTGGGTAGATCTTCACATCAGACACAAAAATACCAAAAATCAGAGCAAACTGTACAAGGGAAGGGTAAAAGTAAGAACATTAAAGATGAGTGGTACTATCTGAAAGTGATGTCCTTAGGAAATAGGAAAAAATCCAGAAAAGACCAGCAAAGGACCTGAGAGATGCATCTGGACCTATAAGCTAAAGGACACAGAGAAAAAGGACACACAGCTGGTTTCAGAGGGTTCAAGCTATCTATTCTGGAGGATATCTCTATTTAAACAAACACAGATGCAGATTCTATTAAATCATACAAACTTTCTGTTTTTATTTCTCTCAGTTGAAAGTAAATAAAAAGAAAATAATCCCAGCAGCTTCACTGCTGTTCTGTTTTGTACTTACGCACAATGTGAATCCAGTTTTGCACAAAAAAGGAAGATTTGACCCCCTTAACAGCTCAAAGCTACAACTGTGAATCAATCTCTTGAGAAAAAGTTGTTCTATTCAATGAAAACATATCAGTGCTATGAAGCAGGGAAACAAAATAAAAACAACCATGCGCCCAAGCTTTGCCTTTTTTCCCTTTTTTATCTCTCTATTCAAACACTTGAGCCATTTGGTGCTTTTCGTCTTCCGTCCAAAGCACACAGAGAACACAATAATAGGATTAGAATATTACTGACAATACCTGAACATCCCTCTCTTTTGACTATTTCGGTCAAAGGTGCTATAACAAACCATACCAATAGCCATTATCTCTCCCCTGTCTTATCATTTCCCAGCACCTCTAACGTTGGATACATGTCTCCAGGGGGACAAAAAATGGACTCATACAGTGACTTATTATCAAGTCAAAACGCTGTCTCCCCCTCGTGAAAGCAAAATGTCAAAATGGAGTCTGGTGAGAACACACGTGTGAGAGGCTCTTTGCTTCACAGATCATGCAGATGAGACTAATGCGAGTTCAGTCAAAGTTGCTGCCTTTTTTTACGCAATTTAAAATCCATCTCTTTCGCTTTTCCAGCTGGGAACGTAGAAGAAGTTACGGGTTGGGGAATCTGGAATCAAGGCACGCTCCAGTGTAAGAGTGAACTGCAGGCTGCAGAAGAATATTGCATCGTGCAGCACTGCTGGAGCGCAATGTTGTTTATAGTGCTCATAACGTATTGAGCCATTTGATATTTGATCACTCAGTAAACTGATTTCAGGGGCAAAAGTTGGAAAGGGTTATGCTATCTGTGGAGAACACACACCAAATGACGGCACTGACTATTCACATACTAATTCCAATAATTGGAACAATGATTTTATGCGCGTAATGGGCCAGGAAGTCTTTCACCTTTTCAAATGGAATCTTATTAAACTTCAAAACCATTGATTAGTGCCTACTAGACTGTAATTGTTTATCAGAAACCTTCTGGCCTCTAAAGACCGCCCCACGTTTTTCCAATTCCCTTGATTGTTTTTCGAGCCCTGTTGTATAACCCACTGACCCCACACTGATTTGGTGATTTGTGGGTCAAAAGATGCCCGAATGGTTGTCTTGTTGTATAATACAGGCACTAGTAAACTGGACTTGCATCGAATCATAGGGCTGCAATGGTCAATATAAACGCAAGGGAGATTTAGCTGTCAAAAATCAGGTTTCATGTGACTTGGCACAAATTTCAACTGCTTTTGATTGGCAGTTAGTGAGCTGCTAATTGGCTGTTTCAGATGGATAAGCAGTTGTTTTTGATTTTTTTATCCCTTGGGTCTTCAAACACTGACCATCATGATTTACGGCTGGATGACTGATTGACTGAGTGTAGTGTGTTACCATCACGCACAACCTGACAACAACAATTCAGAAAAATATGTTTGTTTTTTTAAATATTAATGATATGCAGTGTGTTGAATAATAGATCTGTGGTAAAGCTCCCAAAGGTTTGCGTTTAGACTTTTCACACCGCGTCATATTACTCTGAGTTTGAGTTGCAACACAAAAACATTACAGCAAGTGTGACGGGTGACACCGAGTGTTAAACTCAACATCCCCACGAGTAGAAATAATTTAGCTTTACTTACACACAGACGTGAACCTTTCAAACGTAAAATGACCAGAAAGTACAGAAAAACAATGAAAAAAATGCTAAAAAAAAACAGAAAAAGATATAACATTATCTCAGTATGTTTGGTATGTGTGCAATTTGAATTTAAAATGTTCTTAACTCATAAGCAGGGGCCACAGGGCAGTGCGTGCACTACACAGACAAAGTGACCATGTACATGTTCATGAAATAATAATGAAAAACAGATACATCTAAGTTCTAAACATTAAAAATGAAAGAGGCATAAAACATCTGAATAATTCATGGCCACATTCATCGTGAATCAAATGGGGCTAAAGCAAAGACATTTAACATTTGCAGCCAGACGTGACGGACTCTTAGTCATTCAGAATTACATCGCTCCAAACGTTCTGCAGTGGAGTCCAGGTCTGGAAAAAAGCACATTCAAACAGCTTTATCTTATAAACTTGTCAAATGAAAACCAAAACAATGATATGCCAGAACCACGAACAGTAAAAAAAAGAAGGAAAAAAATATGTAAATTGACCACAAAAAAACAAAAAAAACAATAGGAAACATTTTAAACACGCACAACTGCAGACACAGAACAGCTTATACCTGGATTGTCATTTTAGATGTCTTCTCAAAGCAATCTCACAGCCATGACACAAAGATTGGTCCTGCAGTGTAATGCTAGGCTAGTGGGCACTTTCACATAACAGTTACCGCGAAATCACCAACAACAGCATCAGTGTTTAGGGTGGTCTCTCACCCTCCCAGTTCTCCCACAGATGCACATCGATTTAGCTCTGTGACTGCTACTGCCGGCTCAGAAGAGCATTAACTTTGGCCCCCGGGTTCACCTCTCTGCCTTACGAATTAAGCTGTGATGTGCAACAAAGGAGCAACGCTCCCATTCTGACCACAAACAGCCTCTCTGTGTGGGTGTTTTGGTCTTTGGAACAACTAGTTGCGTGTTGTAAGTACAGGAAGCCTAAGTTTCTGTTGAACCAATGATTTTTGGCATAGACTTTTTATATTTTTTATTAATAGCAAAGATGAATTACAGTTTTCATATTGTGTGAGAGATGGTACACACACACACAGACGCACACGCACACAAACAGAAGCCTCAGCTAATACACACAGGACGTAAAACATGAAAACCTAAAGTTAAACTCCATTGCTCATCTGTATCATGAGCCACAACCTTTCCAAAGCCACCGCACCACCCATTTGATGAATGGCTCCATGCGTAAGAGGTTGAACGCTAACCTTTCACAATGACAGAGCTTTGGGGAAAACCATGGCCTAAATGGAGGTTTATCATTTGATGCAACATCTGGTTAAAGAGACTGAAGAACTTCAAAGAAACGCTCAGGCATACCTCTCCGACTTACCCCACGAGCTTGATTGACTCTAAAAGATGGCAGTCTGACTAATGTCATAACAGGCATGTTATTTCTACTGCAATTTGCTTCAGATATGTTTCATTTTCTCTGCAGAAATCGAGGGATTTGCTCTCACTCTAAGTTGCTCTTTTAAAAGTGTTGAAGCATGAGAAGATTAATTGAGAACTAGTATGATAATATTGACCCAGGGGTTATTTCCATTTGAATTAAAATGAGAAAATCAAGCTTTTGTAACCTCGCGAAGCTGTTAGAGATCCTGTCAAAAGGTTTCAAGTGAAAGGTGGCAAGGCAAACTGAAATATAGATTCGCTTCTATGTTATCTAAACCATGAAACTCTTAGACTGATGCCTTAGAATTAAATGCATCATCTCAAATCAATTGGAGTGAAAGTAGCATGGGTTGCATAGAGGAGCTCACAGGCTAAGTGCTGTCTGTACAGAGCTGAAATCACCTTTTAATTCAGTCTCGGATGGACGTCATATCTATCTTATTTTAGCGTGTCTAACAGCCAATGGACCTGAGTCATCCGTCTGTCGGTTAGTGTGTACTGATATTGTGTCATCCACAGAAGCAAATCTGTAACAGAAAGTCTGACAGAGAAACAAATCCAGGTGTTGATGCCGTGCATGAGCAAATTAAACAAGATTATTTGCCTAAATGATGCTTCCAGATTCTATCCTCTTTTTTTAACTATTTACTTATGTTATGTAGCTCATACTGTTGTTCATCTGTTAGTGCATTACCCAAATCTAAAACATTTCCTACTCATAATCCTGATCCATTTCTCTAATTCACCCGGTACAATTGCAATGCATTGTTATTGTTTGCTAGCTGTGGAATACCTACAAAGTGAGCAAAGCAGGAAAATCTTTTTACTCCCTTTCAGACTTCTTTTTAAACAAGATTGAAAGTATCTTTGGGCTATTCTGCTACTGTTGACTGGCAGTGTTGTTTCCCTTCATGATAGAGCGCCATCAGTTCAGAATAACCAGTTCCTTCAGTAACGTCGGAATTAATCTCTGCCAAAGATGGTATGAACTGAATTTTAAGGCTTTAACAATACAGAGCAATAAAACATTGGAAGATGAAGCGATGGGAATTATTTTGAGATAAATTGATACTCTGGGCTGTGAAGGTCATGGGCTGTGAATAAATGCACAATAAATTGCATCTGCTGATTGATTTTCGAGAAGCGGCTTCTTTTTTCTTCCTTTTTCAGTTCCGGCATTTTGTGCATTAACAACACAAACTGACCCGGAGGAAAGTGTATGAAATGGAAAAATACATTTTTCTGGAGGTCGTATGTGGCACTGAAACCGTTCACAAAATTCAAATCGTGCCAACGATGCCATCTTTTATGAACATAGTATTAAAAAACAAAGAATTATCACAGAAATGAGATTGTGTGCGCATAGAGAGTACACTGAAAAAAAAGATTTTTTCCAGGAATGGGATAAAAAATATTAATTCTATTCAATTTTTAAAAACTTTTACGTCAGATGATAATTATTAGATAATTAGATGGCATTTGGACCTTTAAATCAGAGGCAGGCATGAAATGTGATATCATTGCGGTTTCACATATAAGCAATGCTTTTACAATATTAAATCAAATACTGCAAAGAGCAGAGAGATTAACAAAAGTCAGATTCATTAAGTCATCATGATGATTCCTTTAATTGCTTTACTGGACTTTGCATGAACTCTGGTAATCAGGAAAGTGTTAATTTACAGCTAGCTTATTTACTGTGCTGTATTACAGTTTGGAGCCGGTAACAGCAAACAATCCTGAGAAACGGCAAATAAAAAAATCCTTGCGTGTTTGCTCCCTCTTAACAAATCAGTAATGCATTTTCCAATTATGGCTCTACAGTTGCCAGCTCATTCAGTCACCAGAGCAGGGACAAACAAGAGGATTATGAATAAATGATATGGCAGGCAATCACTTCTTTAAGCAGACAATAACACAACTAACCAACACATCCTTATTCCGTCTAAAAATGGTGAAAATGCATGTATATTTCTTCAGAAAAAATAAGTGGATAACGAGCTAAAGATTTGTGGCGAAGACAGAAGTTGTTGTGATTGATTATAGGTGATGTAGAACAATTAAGAGAAATTAACAATTTGCATTTTAATAACATTATTATCATCAGGTAAATGAATTCATTACTCTTGATTAGTTTGGTGTAAGTATGACAAGTGCAGCTCAGCAGAGCGTGATGACACTAATGGAAGGCTGAGGAACGTAACAGACACGGGTTAGCTCAGGGTACATGCATGTACGCCGGGGATCACGAAGGCTGATTGTAAAAATAGCTAAATCTGATGACGTGCATCTATTATTGAATTTGGGATTGAAACACCTGCATTTTTTGAGTCACAAATAACCATGCGCCTGTGAAAGAAAATAACTTAAAATGAGCATGCTTATATATACCAACATCTCACGAATGCTAGATTTTCTTTTTTTTTTCAACCTTGGGAATAAAAAAAACAGACCCAGGATTATCTCCAAAAGATCTAATTTGTTGTTTTCCCTGGAGGTTACACCTCGAGAGTGCTGGTTTTGCCTGAAGGAGATACGGAAGCTAACACTCTCCACAAATGTATGCGTCATCGGGTCTGTATGAGAAGTTTGTCAGAAATAAGAACTGACCTCGCTGACAGTTTTGTAATTTCCCCATCATAATTTTCAGATACACATCCATGCTTTTTGCCTCTTAGATATTCAAAAGAGGCCAGTTTTGTTCTCAAAACATGATGGGAATGA
Organism: Menidia menidia; assembly: GCA_907169785.1. Classification (NCBI taxonomy): domain Eukaryota; kingdom Metazoa; phylum Chordata; class Actinopteri; order Atheriniformes; family Atherinopsidae; genus Menidia; species Menidia menidia. The sequence continues at coordinate 15,106,486 of CAJRST010006668.1, read as the reverse complement.
TTTATTCTTTTGTTCTCTGTGCTCTTTTAGTATCAAAGATTGATTTAAATCTAATAAATGATATGATCAGCAACAATTTGAAGTCCTTTTTATGTGTCCATCAGTCCACTGCAGGTTGAAACACATAAGACTGGGAATCAATTATTTTTTCAATAACTATGACTTATATCTGGGAATACAAAAAGAACAATAAAAAGACTTGCTTCAGAAATCTGATTTCCTGGTAAAGGACCCTGATAAGGTTTTCTCAAAACTGTCTTCAATCTTTCAAGTCTCTGACACAATGACACAATGCGGAGCAAACATAAAACACAACCGTTTTTATTCTTGACCTCGCCAAACTAGGGCTCAGAGCTGGTGGCTGAATTCTAAGGTCGGGTGGACCACTGAACTAGCTAATCAGAGTTTGTTTATTGCAAGAAAAAACAAAAAACCTGGTGGAAGGTCTTCTTCTGAATGAAACAAAAGCAGCCTGTTCAGCAGCTTCAAGTACAGTTCCTCATTCAGAATCAGATCCCATGCTTCCAAATCAGAGATTTACCTCTAATTCTAAACATGCTGTGATCCTTTAGTGAGTTTTTTATATTGGCTCACATCTTGAATCAGAATCGGAATAATCCAAATTATTTAATGCAGAAAATACAACATCTCGTTTGGATACTTTCTATGTTTGAAGATCTGGTGCGCAGTATAATGATATAAAATGAACATATTACACCTTCAAGGCACCTGATAATCTTTTATGCTTTTTACTTCTGAGGTCTGTTTATAAATGGGACACTCGTGTTCATGTGGTTTTGGGAAGTGGATGGGGAAAAAATCTAATTTACCTTGCTTTTATTGTTTTAATCTAAATTGTATTTGAAGAGTACTTTATAAACAAAGATTGATTGATACCTCCAAACTATAATGACGTTGAAAATATAAAGAAACCCTGTCTTTGAACCAGTTATGAAAGCTAAAACATAACTTTCATAAACTCAATGGTTCAATTAGTTAAAAAACTCTCGTTCAGTTTGCATTTGTATGAGCTTTAGCAAGAAAACTAACGAAATTAGATAACCCAGTGTCAGCTCATTGTCAATCAGACAGCTTCATATACTGCATTATCATGCTGACCATGGGCTTAATCCTTTGTTATGAAATGTAAACATAAACTCTGTATGATAATCCCAACAATGTTCTCCTAAACCTGATAACAAATCAGTACAACAGGAGAAACAGGAAACAGAGAGCAGTAGTCAAAGTAAAAATGACTTTGCCATATTGTAGCTGTTCCAAACTGAGTTTACGTAACTTGCCCCACCCTGTCCTTTTTATCAGAAAGCTTTCGATTTGCATAAGCATGACCTTTGAAAAGCACCTTTGAAAAAAAGTCTTCATTCTCAAATTTCTGGGTTACTCGTTGATAGCTGGGATGGGCTCACTGGTCTAAGTCACCAGTGTAAACCCAATGATGAATAAAAAACAACCACAAATTGTCTTTTTTGGTTTAACATGCAGTATACAGTAGTGTGTCCTGGTGTCCTGGTCCGAGTATCTCCTTCACAAAAGTCAGTTTAAGAATTCCAGATGTAGTCCTATTGGGAAGATGTATTTATTCATTTCAAACCTGTGAATGTTGCTGGCCGTTTCCCTGGTGTCCTGGTTATTAATTAAGTCTAAGTGACGGCTAAGCTTTTTCTCTCGACTGATTATCATCAATTAATTAATGGCTACATGCTGAGATAAAACGGTGGCCACAGTACAGATTAATAACACTCGGACCGCTCAGGCAAAGCCCAAAATAGTCCGAAACACCTCCCACTCTGGGAGCTCTGCAACACAGTGTGTGGTGTCTGCAGTAGCAATTATGACTTTGTGGAGCTTGGCTTATGTAACTCTGTTAAAAGAAGCTTGAGCAGACACTGAAATTGATAGAGTAGAGTGGTATAATTGGCCAGCACTCAGTATGACCTAAATTTAAATTACTTTAGGTTACTAAGAAAGAAATAGGTTGAACGGAGATCTGCGGATGTTGGCTGTGATGATGTTGTGCTGTGCTGAATACACAGTGAGCACCAGGAAGAGCACACAACACAGTCTCATTATAAGATGCGAAAAAGGCAGAAAAACAAATATTAAAGTACAGCTATTTATATTTTTATATCTTTCTTGTTGTGTAGCTAGAAAAAAAATATTTTATCAGAGGCCTTTTTATATCGCTGGACCAAATTTAAATCTTTTGTAGACTGAGTTACACTTTGGACTCTGTGAAAGATTCCTTTCCTGAACTTAATGAGGTGGTTGTTATATCCAGAAACACACACACACAAGCACACGTACACTTACACGCACGCGCACACGCACACACACATACACGTACATGCACACACATACACAAATGATTGTTTTATCACAGGAAGTCTATTTCCTTTTCAAAGTTAAGGAAAACAAAAATAACATATGTACTGTATGTGGTTCTGGAGAGTGGGTCATTTTAAAAACAAATTAATTTTGTCTATATTTCTTTTTTCCAGGTTGTTGGGCTGGTATCATTGCAGGAGATCACATGTTGTTCCCCCCACACCACCACTCACCATGTCTTTTTTTTCCATTCTTCAATACATGGCTTTTGAATAAGTACAAAGCTGAAGAAAAAGAATAGGATGAAAAACCTGCCGTAACAAGTCCAACTGCATGTGGAAACAATGGCACAGGGAGAAGATCAGCTCCCGCCTGGCTCCACACACACTTGTATTATCTGAAAAATCACTTTCTGTGTAATTTTAACTTCTTATTATTTAATGTCTTATTAGTTCGTCCATTGTGTAGCTTCATTGAACTGCTGGGGAATTTGTTAAGATGTCACGTCTGATTTGTGCAGACTGTGCAATAATGATACCCTGTGAATTGTAAGAGGAACTATTAAAACATGCTATCTCAGTATCGGTCCTAAAGGGGGTACTCCTACAGCCAGAAGATACTCTTTTTTCCCAGCACACTAAAACATCAAACCTTTTAAGGGCAGTGCCAGTGCCGCATGTGCTATATGTCCCATGAAAATGTATACGTACGGGGTTCAAGGTTCTATCTGCTGTCGGCTGTGTGGGTGGATGGATATGTGATGTCTATCAGTACTGACTGTGCAGAGAGGTCTTCCTTTTAAAAGCTTGGTTGTACAAGACTGGGAATACCTCTCTCACCTCGCCCAAGATCAATAAACAGCTTAACCAAGTATTTCACAATTTGCTCCGGGGGGAGCCTCAGCCACTGCACAAATTCAAAAAACCTCCAAGGCAGGTATGAAGTTCTTTTAAAAAACCCTCCAACTTCCCCTTAAGTTGGGGAGATAATATGCAGGCAGCGAAATCTCCTTTCATTTGCGTGGTCATTTATATCATTATTACCTTTGTGGTTTGTGTCAGGATGAGTCAGTCCCTCCAAAGGCAACTGGTTTTTCTGCATTGAGGGAATTGAATGGATATATTCAGCGAAATGTGTGTGACAGGTGGGTATATCCAGGAGAAAATGGGAGAAAATTCCTATCGGCCTTTGTAGTATCTGAATTTTCTGTCCATGAAAAGTGAAAAGCTTTATTGCAGATAATGAATATGTTGCCTGAAAAGGCTTCAGCCACTCAGGGACTGTGTTTGTGAATGTATATCAGCTACTTCTATATGGTAAAAATCAATGCTGTAGAAAACCACCGAGGCTTTTCACAAGGTTTGTTTAGAGGTAGGTTAGAATTTCATCCGGTGAATTACACCCAAGAGCTGACAGGTGCTACTTAATGCACCACTAATGATGAAGCAGAGAGCCAGTTCGCAATTTTCGCCCACAGTCTGATGACTGGACGCAGTCTCTATTTGGCTGTCCTCAGGTGTTTCAAAAGATTATTTAGATTTAAATTCAGCCTTCATAAAAGTCTCGAGCTCTTCCTTCTCTCCCTAGAACCAACTTCCAATGAGCCAGACCTCCTTCTAATCTTTTAAAGTTGTCATGCCAATTTTCAATTCAGTTCTCTAACTTTACCATTTCTTTATTTACTTTTTGCTTGTTGGGTCACTTAACCCTGAACTGTAAATTATTAAAGTATTAAAAGCTGTATTAGTCAAGATTATTGAAGCAGTGAGGGATCATCTGACAGAGAACGGAAATAAAGCCAGCCCACATCCCAAGAAGAGCTGGGGGCTTTAAGAAGCCTTTTAGAAGCCTGGAGAACTATTCCTGAAGACTCTTTAAAGAAAAGCCATGCAGCTGGTAGAAGAGGGTTCAGGCTGTTTATTCTGGAGGATAAATACTAAATAATATCTTTAAAGCATTTTACAAATGATTGATAACCAAATATAATTTGCGTATAAAGACTGAGCATCTGTAAAGATGTCTAATAACACCTTGTCCTATGTCTCACCTGCAATAATCAAGCTATTTCCACCTGATCCTTTGACTGCCAGACACTGCAAACACACTGTGTTTTCCAGTCGGCTATTTTTAGACAGCTGTCATATATCTTTCGTGTACACAGTGAAAGTAAGGACAAAAAGAAGATTACAGCACCTGTAATTGATGATTAGTTTCTGGTGGGTCTTGATTACTTTGTGGATTAAATTGTTTTTGCTAAAGACCCAGCATGAAGTTTTCTGTAAGGGGGATTCCTGAGAAGTTTAACAAGTGTGTAATAATCAAGATAAATGGCATGTTAACTGTGTTTGACTTCATTTGGCAGCAAACCTGACAGTGGAGACAGAGGGAGTGCAGACAATGACAAAGTACTCGAGAAAGAAAAAGGTTGATGAAAGAAGTACTTAAGAACTCATCAAAGCACGGAGTGATTTCTTATTCCTAATCTTTAAATGACCAGGTTGGCCAATTAGACGATAAATTAGAGAGGAGACCCTCAAATCATCTCTCCCCCGAATACAGTTCATAATCACTGCAAAATCACTAAAGGGTTTGCGAGGCCAAACGGACGGTTAACAAGCTGGGATTCCTGTCCCGCCACAGTTCCAGCAGCGGCCTCACTGCACACGCTCATTTCACAGGCTTTGGAGGGCTCAACAAAGCCTTTTGCCTTTAAATGCGAGGCAGTGCGCCTTTTGGCCGTGCACAAAAAGCAGATTTATAATCTGTCTGACAACTTTTCCCCCAGCTGCCGCAAAAAAAAAAAAAAAAAAAAAAAAGCATCACTCATGGCAGCCTCGCTTTGCATATTGCGAGTCAAAAGCGTTTAATGGTGAGATGTAACTTCCCTGTCTTTCCATTGATCATGTGGCAGGCCGCGACTCCCACGAGCTGTGTGCATTAAGGCCAGTGACAAGCGGAAAACATTACAAATGAGCTTTACCAAATTTGCAAGGCAGTGTCACTACTTTGATGTATAGATAAGTGAATGCTGGCTTTTTTTTTTTTTTTTTTGTTTTTCTGTGAGTGTGCTGCCCTCTCCCCAGTTAGTTCCCCCCCCCCCTTCGCATCTATCTCCACTTCCCAGTCAGCCACCCGTCTCTTTCCTTTTTCTCTCCCGCTTTTGGATTAAACAAAACTGATGCCTGTGAAAAGTCCTTGTGATGAACGCATCGGCGTTCTGATGAGGCCGAGGGTGAGTGTGTCATAAATCACGCCCCGGAGAGCGAGACAGTGGGGGGAAATTGTACTATGATAAATATTGAGAGGTGGAATGAGCAATAGTTTTGTCACAATATGGAGGCGCCCACATCCCCCCCCCCCTTCGCCATGAAATGTGGCTTTGTGACTGAGCCCGCTCAGGGATAAGTGCAGAGCTGTAATCCAGGCAGCCGTGCCCGGGATGCTTTTTGTAGCCACATGCGTCAGTGCTACAAAAGCCGGAGACAAATCATTATCTAAGCTGCACATGTTCTCCCTTTTTTCACCACTCCGCCATACTTGGTAGACATTTAATTGTGAGAGAACATGCAAACAAAGCTAATGATTTTCCTCCTACTTTAGATGGCTCTCCCTGAGGCTGCTGTCTGCTGTACTCATGCATCTTTCGCTAAGTACAGCTCAGTCTCCTGACCCTGCTCGCACTTTGAGGCAGGGAGGGTTGAAATGTCTATGTTCTCCAAGCAAAAAAAAGATGTCAGTGTCTTCATCTATAGGTGAGTTCATACTCTCTGGAGGCTTTTTTTTTATTGGGCATGACACTGGCGTTCAGGAGCCTGGGGGATATATTTTCTCAGATAAAAACACATATTTACAGCCACTGAGATGACTAAGCATTAAACATTTCCAATATTTACACAAGTATGACTTACTTTGTAGAAGTTGTGAGCCATTCTTCATTTTCTACTATGTCAAAAGAACATCAGAAAACAAATACAGCATGGAAACATGTGCAAGATTAAAATAGGAATACAGTTAAGGCCAAAACTTGTTTCTTTTTCTTTTGGTGTTGACTTTGTCTTGTTGTCTGATATTCTCTTGTCCTCCTCTTATATTCTTTAACTGTTTTCAGAGCCCACTGCTCAGACTTGCAAAGTGTTTGCTGATAGCGTTTGTGTAAGGCCTTTATAGACTTTATACATTTTTAGATTTTGATATTTCTGCTTCGTTGTTTCATGTTGTCATGGTTTCGCGCAGCAAAGATAAGTCCAAAGCTGGTTCATTGATATGTTCTCTTTTGGTGATTCATCCCTTTCAGATCGTTACTATCTGATGGTTGAGTGGTAAGTTAAAAGCAAAACACTAAAAGTAGCCAGAAAATAAAAAAACAACAAACATGAAATGAAAATAAAGAAAATAGTTTGAGACTGTTCAGAAGAATATTATTCAAATAAGGGAGATCTCAGAGCAAAGAGCTGTAACTGAGGACTTAAAATTCCGTTTTGGCTTTACATGTTTTTATATGTGAAATATTTTGTTCAAAATGTCCAGAAAAAAGATGCAACATCAATTCTCAAATCCATCCTCTTTGAACCTGTTTATAACTTGCATGACAATGATTTTCATTCAATGACACAATCTGTTGTCTATTGTAATCTGGCAGTATAGAAAAAGGAAGAAACAAAACGACTTTAATGCCCGTAGTCGTTGTGGGCATTTTTTTATCTTTAGCTTTCCTTAACAATGTTCACTGGGTGTTACATCACATCAGAGAATATTAAAGCCATTCATAATGTTACAATGCAGAGAACAGCATGTGCGCATATACCACTGCACCATCCTGTAAACCCCTGAGATGTTGAAACTGAACTGAAATAAAGTACACCATAAGAACTAAAGTTAAAGAAAAGCACCTTGGAACATGACCGGTTTGAGTCCTTTGCCCCCCTCTTTTCACATTCTATCACAGGTTTCAATGAACATTATAGTTGATTTAATCTGATTTTAAACTAGTGGACATGATATAAACACTGAGCTATTAACGATGCAAGGTGCAAAGAGTATTTCTATGAGGAAAAGAGAAATGAAAAAAAAAAAAGCTTGTCATACTATACACATGATTTTTGCACCCAGCTGATATCTAATAACGATGTCACCAAGAGTCAAATTCCAGGAGCAGCTGCACCTGGCTTAAACATGCGTTTTGTCATTGCTAGATAAGAAATCCAAATTATGAGTGACCTTTTTCACTCACCTTTTCCTGAAAAGGTTATGCATCAGCTCAAACCACCATTTTCCCAGGTACTACTAATCCCAACATACTGATGCACATCTAAACAGTAACGTTATCTGAGATGCTTTTTGTGCGAGGCATTGTTTGTGTGTGGAGGAAAAGGGAAATTGTGAAAGAAGGAAACCAACACGGACTCTATGTCAGTGCTCCGTTGCCATGGACCACTGTTAATATCGCACAGTACTTATTTTAGTTGTTTGGGATTGCTTATTCCATGCTCTAAAATTAGCTACAAATTAGTTGCAAGTGGGGCAGTGAAGTCAGAGCCACGTATTCAGGCCACGGCTAATTAATCTTATTCAAATCATTTTTAATCAGCAATGCACTGAAAGCCATCTTGCCTTGACTGATTTATTTTCCTTTGACTAATGCCTTTTTTTTTTACAATTCAAAAATACAACAATTTTTTTCTGTACTGTAGCAGGCAGGTTATTCCAAAAACAAAATGCCACAGCATAAAAAAAAATCTTGTTTACTCTGCTTGAAATAACAGTGAATGCTGAAATGATGTTCTCAGTCAGTGAAAAATGCACAGGATCAAAATGTGCATTCAATTTCATCTGTCAGGCTGTTTTACTTTGACTTTATCAAAGCAGAAAAGGCTTGATTCTGCATCCAAAAGCTGCTCTGTCTGTCATTAAAAACAGTTATGTTTAATTGCATCACCACCCCTCCAAATCAAATCCAAGGGGCACATCCTACCATCTGAAGAGGATACTCATCTGGGACTTATTGTGTTTCAATAAAACACAGTCATAGTCAGTCAAGCTCACTAAATAGAAGTGCACAGATTTTCACAGATCCATTCCCAAAACTCTGCTTTACCCTCATGCAACCTGCCTTTTAGGCACAGCCATCAGCCAAGCAAGCTTTTTAGGAAAACATAGTTTTTTGTGCCTTAGGGTTTCAGTGGACACAAAGTTAGTGGTAAAATGTAACGGTTAAATCCTCCTGGATGGGGCTATAGGAAGAAAATTGTGGTAAAATGTCTGTGACCTCACCGGTCAGTACATGTCAATGCTAAATGTAAGTCACAGATTGAGAGGCTATTTTATTAGGATTAGCAACAGTATTTCTCAATAGTTTTAGGAATCCAGCTATTCTGACTTGCCACAAAACTTTTAATAGTTACGTTTATGTCCAAAAGGATCATAACTTTCACAGTCCGTGGTTTGAAATTGTAATAGCTTTTTCCTTTTTCATGAGACTCACAGCAAAGCTGTCGGGGTTTTTTCTGCCAAATCAGTGAGAGCTGTTTTAAACAGGTCACAATAATGTCGCTCAAAGGAAGAAAAAGCTAGACTTGTCCCTTTTTGTTTTAAACAGGAACAATTTTTAATGACTCACGCTGCACTGATTGCTGAAGCAGCCGCACACTTTGGCCGAGTTCATATGTGATACCACTTATTGTGAACCACTGGCTGCATTCATTCTACTTAAGTGGTTTGATTCACTGCATTTGTGGGCAACTCCAGAATCTGTCATTTCTGACATGAGACTTTAGCATGAATAAAAGAAAAATGCCACCAGATGTCAGGTTTGAAACAAACTTTCACAATGTGTGAAACCTTCCTTAAACAGGAAGTAAAGACAGTAAAGGCGGAATCTCTCCTTTTTTTTATTTTTGAGCTAATCCATCATTTGACAAAAAGTACAAATAGCATCTTATGAGAGCCTTATTACATTGTAATTACTATTTGTTGAGAACCATCTGTTATTTGTAAAGAAGAAAAAAATAAACCGGGAGTCAGTTTTTCTTGCCCCCATTGAGGTGAATATCGTGACGTGATTAGCTCTGATTTCCATCTTTACAAAATGCATCAAATGCAGCGTGTCAGTAGGACGGTGACATGCTGCGGCGTAATTAGGAGGGGTGACGGCCTCCAGTTAGAGTTCAGCTAATTATTTCTTTGAAGTTGTGAGTTTGACATTGGTTTAACCTCTTTCCTTTCCTTAATAGTGCTTCTCTGCCATTTTTTTTCAAACTGCTGTAGTTAATGGATTTTTATATCATCAAGTCTATTCCCATGTGTAACTTTCTCAGTTGTTGCTTTGAGGAAGGTTCATTTCATTGTCATAAAGGTTGGGAGGCTGCCTTCACTATTTTCCTTGGAATTAAAAATGGCATGTTAATGAAACGCTGCGGTCATGTAGTTTTAATCACTTATTTTGTTGTAACAGATTAAGTTTATTCACCAAACTGTGACTTGTTATGTCTAGTTAAACACGTCTTACACAAGCTCATAAATGCTTGTGCACCAGTGCATGGACCAAAATACACAGGCTGAGCTGAGAGACAATGTGTGGACGTCCACACATGTGAGAGTACCCTGAGTGTGTTTCCATCAAAAATGAAATGCACACTGGGCGTGTGATGTGGTATTTATGTCTGCATTCGGTTGCCTCCATAAAGCTGCTGGAGTTAGTGCAAAGCACAGCCTTCCTGTAAATATAAACCATATTTAACAGGATGGAAAGCAGTTACCGAAAGGTTGCATTAAACTCTAATGAGAAGTAAAACAAACGAGAACATCACAAGGATATCTCTCATAAAGACTTAATGACCTGTTTTAACTGTAACAAGCATTTTTTGTCAACAGGAATGACTTTATGTTGCATGCTCAGGAGAGCAGATAGCTGGACGGTCCCTCCAAGAGAATGCATGTTTCTTTTTAGCTCGCCACCAGCGCAATCACAGAGCCAGTCTTACAGGCTTTGACCTGACAAAGGAGTCTTATTACCCTTCTGTAATTGGAAAGCCTTGCAAAGCGGGGGCGCCACATCATGATTCCATTTACAATATTTACAACTCAATAAACATTCCGTTTCATCCCCCGTCCTTCATGGCAGTGAATTTCTGATAACACAGAGGTTAAAGAGAACACTACATATAAATTGGCTCAAAGCAGCGCATTTGGATTTGAGGACTGAAGGATCCCCTTGAGACTGCTTCTGCTTTACTGCCAAATATCATTGGGTTGTAAGGCTTGAATTAGCACTGAAATTAGGCGTGGGACACCAGCAGGATTTTGACTGTATCATAATAATGCCTGTTGATTTCTTGGACAATCTAGACATTGCCAACTTCTACATAGGGTGGAGGCTTAATGCAATCTATCCCACAATGCCTCCTGCTACAGGAGCTCCTCTCTGATTGAATTAAAACATGTTTGTAAGGCTGAGTGCGTGTCTTTGTGGGAATAATGAACCTGGAGTCCATGGTGCCTTAACAACTTTAGTTTCACATGTGACTCATGTTAATATAACACAAAACATCAACATACAAGATAACCCTTTAGCCTTCTAAAAAGAAAGAAAATCTTCTGCAAAGTATGTCCAAACTGTGCATGAGGACTAAAAAGAGGAGTTTGACACCAGTGATTGCAAATAGGATATCTGTAAGCGGCCTGATGAGGAGCTAAACATATAAATTCTTGCAGCACAGTCTTTTTGATTGAATTGAAGACAACACCAACCTCACATTTCTCATGGTCCAACCCTGCACTCAGACTTCTTTCTTTGCAGTCACTATAAATGATTTAAGGCTTTGTCGAAGGTATTTATGGCTCACTTAAAGGCCATTTCTTTGTAAATTGAGGTATATTGGATCAGAATCCCTGAACTAGTGTTCCTTAAGCCTTTCTATCCTTTTATCACTTATCCGTGTTTTCAGAGATATTAAGATAAAATGCTGCTCAAATTTCATGTTTTTACAAAAAGCATAACTACATCTGACTGAGAAGATTGTATATGTCACAAAAAATACAATCAACCTTTCTTTTACAGAGACGTTGGGAAATAATTGAATAAATGGCTATGCCAGCAATACCTTAGTGTTTTCCACTGTCCATATTTCCTCTGAAATAGCATGGACATAGCAAGTTTGATCAGGTAGGACTGAGAATGCTGCACAGCTACTGTAAGGCTGTTAGTGTTTGGTCTAACATTTAGATGTGGGAAATCAAACCAACTTCTCCCATAAAGTCCCAATGAGTGGACGCAATGACAGGCTAAGACTGGGGACAAAGTGTGTGAAGCAACTCTACATTGGTGCTACATTTCTAAGCTTTCTGTAAATGAATTTTTAAAAAACTCTGAGCTTAGTAAGATGACTGAGTTGCTCTAATGCTTATAAAAATATAACCATCTGCTGCTGAAGCACGGCCAGATAAGCCAGCACACACACCTACACACACACACACACACACACACACTGGTTGTAGTCTTGGCTCTATAGTACACTCCCATTGAGGGCTTGGAAGGGTGCAAACAGACCTGCTGCTCGGATCTAAAGTGTATTAGCCTTGATGAGGATGCAGCAGTGTGTAGAAATGAGAGGCTTCTGCTGGGGAGGTTGAACACTGCATTAGCATCTGCTGGGCCATACGATGGGAGATAAATCTGGAGCAGGCACGATGCATCTTCATTAAAGTCACCACTTACCACAGCACAGAAAAAGTGCCAAATTGTCTCACTGGCCAGATGCTGCGTTGATGCCTTGTTTGTTGAGTGTGACATTCTTTTTTCGCGGAGGGGTGGTCTGACATGAACAAGGAATAAAAGTCCCCTTTGGGACAGTGCTGTGCTGCTTGCATGTACATTCAGACATCAGCTTTGGTTAAATTTAGGATAACACTTTATACATAGTAAAATGACAAAGCGGCACAGGATGAGGAGAGACTCATCTCTTTGCAACTGAGGTGAATTAGTACCCACTTTGGACAAATCTTTTTCTGCATTACGCTGTCAAGCTAAATATACATACTGCAGATGAGAACTTGCCTCACGTGGCTGAATTATTTGCTCCATGACTGCAGTAACAGTCAGCTTTAAACAGACGGAATTGTGAGACTCTCAGAACGGAAACAGAGGCCTTTTGATGCAAATGTGAATATAAGATTGCAGCAGCTGGCTTGTGTGGCCTTATCTTTGTTGGTATTTTCTAAACTGTAGGATTATAAAGTACCAGGCCTTTAATTAAAACAGGGTTTGCATCCCCACCTACTTTTACTGGTTGATTTGGTTAGAGGTTGGGGATTCTTTTGACTATGACTTTTGTTGGCGGAAGACTTTTAGTTTGATGGCTGGCGCTAAGTTTGGTAAAAGTTCACCGCTGAATCTGGTCAGTTTGTTTGTAGCACAAATTTAACTCTTTAAGGCCTGATCCAAGAACAAAACAAAACAGAAAATTACTTTTTCGTGTGTTTGAATTCCTTATTTGGCCTTTTAAAAAAATATGTAAAAAGAAAAAACAGAAATACATTTTTAATATTAATAATTTATTACTATGCGATAAGTCAAGATTATATTTTGTGTAGTCTTCTGCCCCCTTTTATCAGGTATATCTGATTGTGTACAATAAGATTTTGAACCAAGTTTTTACCATTAGATTATGCAAAAGGTGTCAGCCTCAAAACATTTCAGAAACCGTACGTATCAAATATGATACATTTGGCATTACAGGGTTAAACAATTATTGAATGTAAGGTGAACATCGCAATGTGATTTTCAAAGCATAACAGCATTATTTAGCTGCAGAAATATGAATATACATTGATTGCCATGACCCTACAATATTCCCAGTGCCCATCAGGTTCCCACTGCTGAAATAAACAGAGAAAGAGTTTGTGTGTGTCAGAAATATTGAATGATCTCGCAGACTGTCTTGCTTTGAGTACGCAGCCCCAGAGGGGTGGCAGAGGAATGATTGAAGATAGGATTTTTGTTTAGTTAACACTGTGGGAACTTTTATTTATCATTCTTGCTGCCAACAGACCACAGGCAAAGCATTTTTAAAAGTAATATCAAAGTCTCACATCTCATAAAGCCTTATCGCAAATTAAAGTCTTCAAGCGTCTGGATATTTTGGCAGAATGAGTAATAGTTACATTTGTCTGTGCAGAGGCATGGCTTACATGATGACACATAGATTCAAGACCTAAGAGGAAATGTAGTCAAGGGACAGACCTCTGTGACAGAATTATTATTTTGGGTTGTTTAGTGTATCCCTCTTTTTTAAATTGAATTTATTTCAGTTTACAGTGAAATTAAGCTTGAGAGGCTTCAAAGACTGGAATAATGTAAATATATATATTTTTTAATGTTTTCCATCATAAAAAGTGGTAATTTTAATTGATCTTTGAGACAAAAATTAAGTAAATTACTTAGAAATGAACATTGCCAGTTTTTCAGGTTAATTCACAGCTGTGTAAAATGAGCAGTTTTGTGTTTGTTTTGTTTGGATTGAGGAACCTTTTCTGGACTAGGGCCAGGGGTTTGATTAAACAGATACATAATTCATTACATTCATATTGGTAGTTGAGACAAATGACCGTACGCATCAATGGTACTTCTGCCTTTTAGGGTTTGTGTATTGACTACACAGTAATGACTCTTGGGAACTCCTTTTTATGAAACAACACCAGTTTCCTTTGACACTTGGCTGTTGCATGAGAATTTGAAAGCTGTTATTTATCCAAAGCTCCAAAGAGCTGCTTATAAGATCACCTCAAACTCAGAGTGACCAATAACCAACACAGTCCGTGCTTGAGTATGGGAGTTGGTCAGATTTTTTTAAATATCTTATTTTTATTTTTGGGCAACTTATCAGTCACAATAAATGTGTAAACAAGAAAAATGAAAATTATGGTACATGAATTCGTGAGTCCATGTTCCACTCTGGAATTCGTTGATTCAGCTACTAAATAATATTCAATCTACCCCCAGGATGCATACGATGTTCTCATCGTATGCATCGCAGCACAAACACTTCACAGAACTGCAATAAATGCAACCTATAGGATTTCCATTTAACAGATAATCCGATCAATCTTTTGCCCATTTACCCACCTACTGGCTATGTAACGCCAGTGTTTACTTTTATGAAGAGGATCAGGTTCGTGAGAGTGCCTAGAAGTGTCTACTTGAGGATAAAAATCCTTTTAGATGTTGTAGAAAACAGATTTAAGTAGATGAAATCACCTGGAGGGACCAGTAGGCTGTTGGACTCATGAATGACTGATCCTAATGTAGGATGCTGTAATTTTCTTCAAAGGGATGCGTCTTTCAGCTCATTGCATTTCCAGTAATAAAGATAGTTATTCTAAAAGCCTGAATAAAAACAAGTGGACTCAAGTTGTCTTTATTTAAGATTTCATACCTGGGTTTTAACAGAACAATATTCATCTAATTAACTATCTAATAGAACATCATTTTGTGAGAGTATTAAACATAGGCTGATGATAATCCAGTTCGTGTCACTATTGGACAATTCATATTAGAGTTGGATTGACAAGGAAAACAGTATTTATATCATAATTGGAATAAAGATTGAGAGAGTTAATAATTTTTCTTCTCCTGTCTTAATGCTGCAGTCATAAATGTAAGATTAACAATACACAAAAAACGTTTACTTGCTAACTTTGTTTTCATATTGAAATGTCATTTGATTGACTGAGATTTAATAAAACAAAACCACTTCAATTGCTTTCACGGTTTTAACAACATCATCTAAAAGAGCGAAAAGCATCACTATCCACATATTTGAGCAGGTATTTCATCTTATCACTTTTCATAATTTCACATTTTAATATATTTAAAACCTGCATAATTCCGAATTTATTGATGCAACCTGCTTTTTTCTATGAGATTATGTTTTTAACCCTCCCATTGAACATAAAGGTCAGGAAAAATGAAGCTGTAAAGTGAACTTTGCCTACTTTTTCCGCCTTGAGCTTTCATAACATATTGATTGTGCAAAGTTGGTGGAGAAAACAAATGTTTCTTGTTCAATTGATACTGTGCAAATATTCAACCCATAACTTCACATTTTAAATTCAGATTCTAATAATTGTGCATAAAAAAATATTACTCAATGCAGGTTTACTACCAAAGACCTAAGTTTGAATATGTGTATGTGTATGTGTATGTGTATATATATAGCTTATTAGAAGCTTAACAACTATGGCCTAGTATTACATATTTTGTAGTATTTAAATAAAAAATAAATTACATTTCCCAATTTACATTTTTCACATCTTTCAATTCATGAATTAATCATGCAGTGGCTTCTGTCTGCACATGGCCGGCAACTTGTTCCATCTTTCAACATCCACAAAAAGGATATATGAATGTAAAAGTAAAAAAAAGAAATAAGAAAAGAATGAGTGCCTTTTTTTTGGGTTGCTGTTTTTCAAATAAAAACTGTTCCGAATAGCTAAGCATGGTTGGAAAACACAAATGAACATGTCATCTTTTCTTTTTCAGTGGTATCTATCCCTGAAAAATGTCTTCACCTTGCACATAAGCTGCACCCATGGACTCCGGCACTATCATTATCATCGTTTGCTCATATCTCGGCACTGTGAGGCAGAGCTGGGTGTCATGTACATGTACTTCGCATTCAGCTCAACATCACATTTCCCAAATCGATGAATTCACCACACATGTTAGAGGCGCAGTGTGACAAACTGAGCTGATGTATGACCCACGTGGACAAGGTCACAACCCCCCTCAGATTTGCTCAAACACACTTTGCCTCCGTCAAATTAAATTCAGCGAAAGACTTTGCAATTTAAAAGTGTTCTCAAACGAAGATCCGAGGGACCGGGGAAAAAGGGCAAGTACAGTTCAAGTACAAAGCCAAAAGCTCATCATTCATCCCGGGGCACCAGGGGACACGTTTATTTGCTGCTGCCACAACGCTCTGTCAGAGTTAATGAGTGATGAGTGGCGATATAGTTTTGCTGCAGTGTTGCGTTGTGCTAATCACTTTAAAGCAAAGTCCTGCAGTATTCTCCGCCTAAGAAAGGGAAAGATACTGAGAGCTACAAACAGGACTTGGTTACTGATGACTTCACTGAAGCTTCTGCTGGATTCATGTTTAATTGTCCTTTAAAATGAGGTTTCGCATATTAAAATGTGGATTTCTAGTAGCTTTAGGTCAGAGAAAAGCGATAATTTCATATGCATACTCTGTAGTTTAGGTATACTTTTACCGAATGAGTGAACAATGCCGTACAGCCTCTCTGGACAAACCAAAATGTTCATCTGTGTCGTGATTTAATTTAAAGCAAATGTGCAGCAAATGCGGTACCAGACAAGGCAAATGTTTTATGAGCATCGCCATGTGACATTTATGTGCTTGGCACTCTAAACCAGAAGGATTTACAAGGATTGCTGGGTAGGAATTGTTCAGCATCGTTTTCACACGGAAACGGGAAACATGGGGATAGAGCCTGTAACCATGGCTTGATTTATTCCTGTAAGGGCAACATTCCTGATGATATCATTTGGTGTTGGTGGTTAATATGTCTTTATGCAACAGAAACGAGGACATACAGGGTTCTATTCTCATTTGGACGTCTGTGAATCAACAAACTGTATAAGAAACACATAAACTGACGGAAGGGAAACTGTTCTGAGTCTCATAGATATTTTTGTTCATGGGGATTCCCAGTATGTGTCAGATCACTTAATAAGGATAGTAAAGCTTTTAAAAAAGGTCAAGTAGCAACCTGAGGACAGATTAACTTTTGTTTAAATTTGTCGAATTTCTTTGTGCGTTATATAGTTTTTTAGCACAGTTACTGAGAGAATTTTTTTTCAGGATATCAAAATGCGTTAACCAAGCTTCTCAAGTGGTTTATGAAGAGTGAAAAGTCCTAAGGTAATTCATAGTGAGTTGTCTTTTAATGCATGCATGCATTATGACACTAGAACACTTGCATGATCAAAGTTTAAAGTCTGCCATGTCCTGTTCTGGTAGATTATTGAAAACAAGTTGAAATTATGAGGCATCACAAAACACTTTGACCTCCTGTTAAACCTCAGATTTGTCTTAACGTTTTATAATATAGTAAGAAGTCTCTACTTTATGGTTTTCCTGGACCCATGCTTTCATTCATATTATCAAAACTTCTCCCGTAATAAAACTTCTGTGCAGACTACTGAATAATAAAAAGAAGTTGTCCTGTCTGACTCAACCAGTCTTTATTGACTTATTTTGCTTTCTTTGTTTTGAAGTTGAAGGCTGTCTGGGTAGGGTTTGTTTAACTTAAAACAAAGAAAATATCCTCAGAGAATTCTGAAAAGTTATTTTATGTGAAGCCAAACTGAAGGGCTATGAAAGAAGAACTCGACTGCAAAGAGAGAGAGAAGCTATTCTTTCAGTCCTCTTTTTCTTTTTGACCATCTTGGTTGTATATGTCTATTCATATTTCATCTTATTGATAGCTTGCTGCTCTAAATGTGTGCTGGACTGTGTTTTTAAACTTCTACGACGTGCCCCCTTCATGCTAATGATCAGCCTGTAATGTGTTTGAGACTGTAGTTGTTTTAAGTTATGTGCGACATTTGTGATATAAAAAAAAGGAGTCGACTTGGATCATGGAAGCATGCACTGTAACCTCTTTGTCCTCAGCTGAGCAGGTTATGTTCCCACCTTTTTATTGGCCTTTTCCTGCTCTGAATAGACAGCAGGACACTTAAACTCAGGTCAGGCCTTTGTCTCTTATCTTGACTCACATATTGTCCTCGCTCAATGAAGTCTAAGGTTTACAGCTCCATAAAGCCAGAGGACCTTATAAAGATAACCATCCATGCAAATATTAGTTTTTTGGACCCTTCTTGTCTCATTGCTGCGGGGCACCACATGGCCATACTCTGAGAGTAATACCTTGCGCTCGGGTGCTGTTGTTATTGTGCGCGCATGCTTATATTCTGATAAAGAATGGCTACAAGGCATGCATGCTTGTGTTTGTAATTTGCCTGTGCAGATATCACGACTCCACGTATAGTCCCTACGTAGAGGTGCTGTATTGTGTGGCGTTATTTATGCCCGGGGAGAGGACGGAGACAGAATGAAGGACTGCCAGATCAGTGCAAATGGTAAACGCTGCAACTGATCATTTCAATCACATCATCCTCCGGGCGCAGGTCAGACAAAGCGTGACATGCCTCTTCTTCAGTGGATTCGAGCCAGTCCTAACTAAACAAATGATGAAACCAGATGGGGAGAGGCAAAACAGATTTCTGTGTAAAGAAAGTCGGATTGAGGGGTGGGGCAAGGGCCCCCGAATGTCAAGCAAAAGTCACAGGAAAGAGTTTCGTTCCATACAGCTCTGATCCTAATCCTGCCAAAAAGAAAGAGCAGAGAAAAAGTTACACTTAAATGGCCGTGAAACTGCTGGTTTCATGCAGGAAGGCTGCTGGGAAGGCAAGTGAGACTGAAATTCATCCAATTTTCTTCATGTTTGTGTGACATTTTCCATGCTAGCGTGTAAAAACCCAATCTCTGCCATCTGCTCGTCCGCATCCCAGCGTGTGTGACAGCTTGTATTCCAGGACTGCGACATAGTGAAGTTAATTAATTGAACCGAATCCCATTTTGTTATTACTGTACTGTTGAGAGTGATCAATGACATCTCTTATTGGGGGTCACTTCAGCCTTGAACACACTGAGATTGATATGTAGATCAGCCCACAAGCTCAAAATGACATCATCCTTGTCTCATCAGATTGTGATTGATGACACGGGATGATCAAGGTCAGGATCTCGATCGTTGACCTGTACTGTGAAAGTGCCAAAGTGAGAGAGATTAATGCACCTTAATAAACCAGTCACAGCAATGCCGTTATGGAGTCTGACACACAAATGGTAGGGGTTAACATCCCTCTTTTCAAAGCGTTGCCCCCACTGTTCATCAAACAGTAGGTCAGTGGAGAGGAGCAGGCTAATAGAAATATTATTTGACAGAATTTCACGAACACGGAGCGACTTGCTTGTCCGTAATCACGCCTTCCAGTCCTAAAAATGCCAAAAATAAGCCGCTTGATTCCCTCGTGATTCGTGCTGTCACCCGTATCTCCTTAGAATTGAGAATATCGCCCTTTTTTTTTCCAGCGGAGTGTGACACACAGCACAGTTCTACAAACTCAAATCAGGCAGGGAAACACAAAGGTCACCTGCTGACAGGACTAAGACATATTGTGCCCTGAGGAGATCCTCTGAGAAGTGAGCAACTTACTGATTTCACCCTCTGTGCTTTGCACATCTGAAAAAAAAATCTGTCTTAGTATTCAAGGACAATAGACCTGCCTCCCAACATAATAAGTGTAGGGGTGAAATGTCCTGGTCTTTTAGGGGTCATTAATTAAATTTGCCACAGGCAATGGCATATTATGAGTTTATTGCTATCCGGCATTAAATTGCAGATAGCATGGCATTGTTGTTGGTGCATTGATCGTACTGCAAAAATCAATGCGCGTTTGTGGAAAACGATCAGTCACCTTTCTCAAGGAAATGCCTTAATCTATAATGAGAGGAGTTTTTCATTTATGTTTATAGGCAGAAATGTACTTACAGTTGGAGGAACACATTTCGAACAAAAATGGACGGCCAAAAAAAAAAAGCATTCAAGTCATTAAGAAGAGGTTTTTATGTGTGGTGTGGGAATAGAAGTCTGTACTCTCATAGCTGAAAGCTAAACAAACAAACATGAGTACATAGGGCATGCCAGTATGGTGCTTCTCTATTTGGAGAAATGGGGCTCATGATTATTAAATCTGTTTAAGCTTACATAGAAGCTAAAACAAAATAATGATTATAAAAATAACAATGATAAAGATTACCATTATTATTACTACTACTACTACTATTATTATTATTATTATAACTAAAATAATACAACTGTTGATGTCAGTGTGTTAAACTGAATGAAGTCTCACCTCATTCCAGAGAGCTAACAAACAAACCAGAAAATATACTTTCAGACAAAACACACTGCAGCAAGTACTTGCTTATAAGGGTTAAAGACTTGTGAATGTACGCAAGCACATCTACAAATCATTAAATACCCATACCGATTATTTATCATAGCTGTGCCTAAATGACTACTCCCTACAAAGCTTATAGCCAACAAACAGCAGAGCAAAGAAACAGAAACATTTGCACAGACAGGGTAGCTGCAGGCTAGATGCAAGCTGCATTAATCAAAAGAAAGCTATCTGGAATGAGAGGTGAGCAGGGTTTAGATAAGGAGCAGCTTCTAAGGATTGGTAGAGTAACCCATGTCCAATCAGGGTGCAGCAGATAGGCACCGGGAGAAGGAGCCAAGAAAAAAGAAAGAATCCTGAAGAGGAAACTGCAGATTTGAGCCTAAATCCATGACATCTGTTAGACTGAGGAGCATGCAATGGACCATAACAAGCTGATACAGTGGGAAAATAAACATCAGTGTCCCTGAAGTCACTTTCTAGAAATTGGAAGATATTCTGTCTCATTTCCTGTATGCAGAGCCTTAAGACCACCAAAATGTAGCAGCAGTATTGACCCTTCTACCATTTCGAAATGTTTATTGAATCATGATTTTAGTAAGTTTGTGACTGGATATATTTCTAAAACAACACAATTGAATATTAGCTGGTGCCAAATATTTCTGATGCCAACATTCAGCCAGTTAGAATTTAGCCTATAGTTTTTTTATTGACTAGTAAATACCTAAAGTGTGGGTTCCCTTTTTAGGATTGATTAGAAAGAAGCAGTCTTAATCAATCAGTTATTGCATCACATTACAACATAACTGTTTGGTCTAAGCTTCAGCCTGAAGAACTATTCCTTAAAACTACTTGAAGAGAGTCTAACAGCGTTCAGGCTGTGCTGAAGAAAAAGGTGACTACATATTACATTTAAAATTATGTGGTTAAAATGATGCAAAACTAAGTGCAAACTGTAAAATCCTAAAATCCTAAAATACAAATACTGCAACTCAAAAGTACAAAATACTAGGTAAGAACAGAAGAACCAAAAATGTCAAAGCCAACAACAAAGAGTAAAACAAAGCGCTAAGAGGCAATCAAACCACATAAAAAACAGAAATTCAAACAATGAAAACAAATCTAAACTGCACAAATACAAACATAAGAGATCATGATTTAAATCAGCAAACAAGAGCAAAGAACAGAAAAAAACTAACATAAGAAAAAAATCTAAGTGAATTTTCCCAAAATGAAATTGTAATTAAATGGAATTTCCCAAATCTAATCAGTTGGTGCTGTTTTGACTGATTTGCCACGTGATTGACATGTTTCATGGTGTTTTTTCCTCTCCCTCCAATGATAGTTATATAGTCACGTAGAAATAAAACTCTCTACTTTCTTCTCGCCCAATTAATGAAAGGCGTTGCTCCGTAACTCGTTCGTCTGTACATAGTTTAGAACTGAGTGTCCTGAACCTTATTACGTGTGCGGGGACATTAAACAGTAAATCCAAATGATTAATAACAACGTGTGTCTGAAGACAAAAAAAACGCATGCCTCAGTGCCCACAGATAAAATGCCCGGAGGCATTCACATACATTCCCACACTCAGTAATAATCCGGTGATTCATGAACCCCGATGTTAGCTGACAACCCAGAAAGTAAAGGTGTGTTAACACAAAGCAGCGGGTTTCGTCAGCTCCTCGCTTCCCCTTCGCCTCTCTCCGTGGATGCTGTGTGCCACGGAGCCTGAGGGGGGAGCAAATGAGATGAGACTCAGCTGCCGACGGTTGGCTACTTGTGCAGAGGAGAGGAGAGGAGAGGAAGAGGAGAGGAGGGAGGGGGGGGAGGTGAGACAGGGAAAATGAGAGGCGAGAGCAAGATGAGAGAAGACAGAAAGAGTGGAGCAAAAGAGAGACGGTGAGGGGAAATATGAGAAGAAAACAGCGGGGTAAATTGAAAGAAGAAAGAGGAGGGAGGGCGAGATGAGGCGTTCACAGTCAGATTGCTGCTAAGTGAGGGAGCAACGTGCGCAACATCCTGCACCAGACGTGACATTTAGAGTTTTTAAATGAAGAGCAGCGGTGTGCTCAGCCAAACAGCTTTGCCACAAAGTCTAATTCTATGTTGGTGATCGCTGGGCTTCGGTGTGGTGGATGTTCTGCCCATGGACAGCAGAGGATGATATTTCCAGCTTTTTCTTCAAATATGTGGGAAGATCAGTCCTCATGTGAACAGACCGTGTGGAGACCAGTGAAAACCAGGAAACACAAAGTCCTGTGTTGAATATTTGTGCTCTAACACAGCAGAAATACCTTTACGTATGACTCAGAACCTTTCAGCATCACCTCCTTTTACTGAATCAACCAATTACAAAGGTGGTTATCGTGAATTAATATTATTTAATGATGGATAGTTTGGTGATTTGATTAGGTGGGGAACTGTTTGTCTTTGGTGAAATGGTTTCTGAAAACAAAACGAACAACACAAACAGGGGAAGAGAAAAGTGAAACATAAGTTTTAATGTTCCTGGTGTGACAACTCAATAACCCATTCTTATGTTCACCCTTTGAAAAATATGTAGTCAAGAGCTCCTTATGCTCCATTCCACTAAAAGGCTAAACTGTGCGCCTTTTAGCGTTAATTTTCCAACATCCCAGCAGACTTACATGCAGTGGGATGCATCACCATGGCAATGTGTAAAAAACTCAACAACGTCTCAGCAGTCCAAGTGTATAAAATGTATTTGCACTGTTTTTTTTTTTTTCAAGGTTTGCCTGTGGCTATCAGGGGTTACAAGATGAAACCGGCCCATCATTAAAATTTAAGTTTTGCGTTTTTTTACACTATAACCTGAATGTTCTGCTCTTCAGTTGAAATATACGTCATGAAGACAAGGTGCATAGATGGCTTAAGAAGGAAAATGGCATCATTCAAGCTGTGACATGAAACGAAAATGGCAAAAATTCAACATAAAAGTGCGCATGCATGTAGAAAAAACACTTGGAGTGTTCACGGGTTTAATTTCATTTTACTTCTACTGTGCGAGCACACTCTCCACAGTGCACCTGATGTACAGTGACGATGCCTGAATGACATTTATAGAATGTGACATTACTGTAGCATGTAACAGCATCTGTGCCAAGCTAATCCCCGCAGCCTTTTTTAGTCACATTTAGCCGCACACCGTCATTTCCTGTGCATTTTTCTGCCCACTTACAGTACAATTTACAATGCTGTCGAGAACAAATAGTAATGTCGTGACACAAGCAATTATGTTAGTGGCAAGAATGTGCTGGTTGGGTGTAAGAGTTCCATACTTTCTTATCAAAGATGAAAAAGTCCTCCTTACAAAGAAAGCACTAGTAATGATGGTAATGAATGTCCATGCATGCATCCTATTTCTCTTGAGGTTACTGAAAATACTAAACAGTGCCTGACAAGCAGATGCCCCCCCCGTTTCATTTACTGTAATTCATTTTCAGACTTAAAGAAACACTATAATCACAGCAAAAGGATTATCCTCGAGAGGGAGCGCGAAACATGGGAATAGATGGTGAGATGTGCCAGCTGTTGTAAATAAGTACAATGAATCTTCCTGCTGATTTAGTTTAGAAAATAGCTCTGCACATGCAAACTCACACAAGCAGACACATCGCATTTGAACAGAAGCAGGTGTTCGGTCCATTTTTATATGCGTTTTTAGGGGGGCAGGTATCCAGGAAGTTCGGGGCTGATTCAGGGCTCCTCTGAGTCACAGTAAGCTCTCACTCAGACCAACAAATTAAATAAAACCAGATTCTCCAGAAATGATGCCCCTTTGGACTCAGTTTAATTAATGAACTGGCTTTCCTTTCACATTCGTGCCTCGGTCTGCTTTTGGGTTCCAGCTTGTATTCAGCTGCAATTCTATGACCGTAGCATTTAGCTCTTCATTTCTACATTTCATACAAATAATTCAGGTTTTAAAATAACTTCAACCAAGGTCTGTGACCTTGGCTGTAACTCTCCTTAGAGCTATGAGTTGTTTACAGTTGTAACTTACAAGGATTCTGTTAACCCTGTCAAATGAATTTTGGACCACAACGCAGGAGAGCCTGCCAAGTTTCACCTCAGAACCTGTAATACATGTGTTTTGTCAAGCAATACAAGGATTTACTCAGTTTTGTGAACAAGTAGGTACAATTTAATGAATTCATGAGCAACATTAATTTTTCCTTTGCATTTTTAAAATACTGAGGCAGTTTTAAGGAACAAGCATTGCCCTTTCTTATGGCATTGAATGGCTCTCCTGTAGACTTGGAGGTACCATTAATAGAAGAGTAATTTTTTAAATTTGCTTTGAGGTACTTGTGTTTCTACAGTTTTTTCTTGGTTGTTTAATAACCTTCTACATCTTTCCCTGATGGAAATGGTTTTCATCGTTACTATTTGACTTTTCAATAATCCTTAAAATAGAGTAAGCCATGCCTAGATTACCTATAATATAAGATTATTCAGGTGTTTTTCAATCCAAATTTTGCACAAAACTGCAACAATCACATACTACTTTATGTGTTTGGCCAAAATACTGCCAAAAAGCTTGTCCTGAAAGATACAGTGACACTGTGACGTCTTCAGCAAATGCATTTACTTTGTTTTCTTTGTGATATATCCTCATTCCATTGTATCCGGGTGTATTTGTTCAAAAATTGTGTTCTCATTCAGACCGTGCCTATTTGGGATGTTTACAAGCTCGGTGCTGGTGATTGTTTTTTTCATCCTCCCGTCACAACTGTTTTCTCTCACACGATGTGAGCCAGGCCTCGCTGCAGCAGTAATTTCCTGAGCAGTGTTAGTGTCACAGTTCCTGGGAGTCCTGTCCCTCTTTAGAAACTGACGTGCTCCTCTTTTTCCATTGTCTCTAATGGGTCCCCTGATTTCCCTCTGTCTCTGACAGCTGTCTTTACAGGTTCCTCTTCGGGAATCTTTTTGCTTTTTTTTTTTTTTTTGTCGTTTCAAGGGTAATATGGAGATGTTCTGAGTTTTGCACCACAGGCTGTGTAACCAAGCTATGATGGATGTCAGGTTTCCTCTGAAGGTTTTTGTTTATGACAGTAGCTATCCATTTCAGCGCGTATCTCCCCTGCACAGTGTGCTGTTACGTAATGGGCTTGTTGTCTTACGAAGAGCTGATTTATACACATTTCTGTAATGGAATTTTGTGCTTGTGAGTGTGATTTTTTTTTCTTTTTTTTTGCTCTCAGCCTTGCTGATTTTTCTGACCTCAGGTTCTCATGCAGAATGAGACTATTCTGGGACATAATGAAGTACCCGTAACAACCAGTGGTGCGTCTGCATTGACATTTTTTGCAGGTTTTATCCCTCTGGCACAAAAAAGCCTCGGAAAAACACTTATGTTCTGCTGCTTGGGGGCAACATTAAACACAGAGGTGAAGTCTCGCTCTTAATTTTTCTTTTCTAAAGCTTTTGTAAATGGAAATAGAGAGGAATGTTGCCTTTCAGGGAGTTATTAACTACATTCCCCGAATAATCATTATAGGTTATTTCTCCACAATAACAGTAGTTTTATATTATAAATATGTAGTATATAGCTTCTACAGTGTGATTAAAATAACTTCACACACTGTTTAAAAATTGCGACCAGGGAAAACATACTTAGAGACAAATAAAATTGAAAAAACTGGAATTTTCAAAGAGCTTAGCATAAAAATAAAGATCATTTTCCTATTTGTCTGAAAAACATTTTTTCATTCTGAGATAAATATCCTCCATTGGTATGATTTATGAGCTCTCTGGGAAAGCATCCCTCAGTAACGTCATGCACAAAATAGAAAGCTGGGTCAGAGTCCATTACAAAATCCATCACCATGCCAACTCGAAAGTTAGCAGCAACACGGCTTCAGCTCTGTTGCTTTGAACACACACTTGTTTCTATTACAAGAGAGGAAGTAATAGATAATTGAGGCTGCTGCCAGTGAGAAACGGGGTGAGAAGGTGTCACGGTGAGTATCAGCAGAAAGGTGCTGCGGGTCAATTACAGAACAGTGCAGTGATGAATATTCCCTGCACTGCTTACACATCCAGACGGAAAAAAAAGTGCTCCTAACTCGGCTTGACTTACCAAACTGCTCTTTTCTGCCTGTGCATGTAAATAAAGGCCCACTCTCCCTTAAAACTACAGTATCACATGCAGCTTCTGCACAATTGGCTAAAACACACGTCACACTGCTTGACTTTGCACTTAATGTCGGTTGAATGTAGATGAGCCACTGACAAATGACTTTTTGTCAAACGTTTAATTTAAAGAGTGAATCCCACCCTTAAGTTCACTCCACAACGACAAGGGAGGAATGATTTATAAAGAGGCAAAGACGAGTGTTTGTATTGACAGGTGCTTCATCAGGGCCCAGAGTGGGTTTCATGGTCAACTAGAAGGTATTATTGTCAAGAGGCCATTCTTCCGTCCTTGATAGCAACATGCACTTTATTTATCTATTATTTTTGTATTCTGGATGCAGTGCTGGCTTATTGATACCTGAATGTCACTCC
Source organism: Menidia menidia (assembly GCA_907169785.1). NCBI lineage: Eukaryota > Metazoa > Chordata > Actinopteri > Atheriniformes > Atherinopsidae > Menidia > Menidia menidia. Next base: position 15,079,563 of record CAJRST010006668.1, on the reverse strand, counting down.
TGATCCATGACTGGGTTTAAGTTTAGTTTGGGTGTGACCACCATCTCATCATTGCTAATCTACCCTGCTTGGATCTCCACATCTCACCTTCAAAATCTCCAAATTCTCAGGCCATATCTTCTGATCTTGTTTTATTTGCGTTCCTTTTAGTAACTACCTGCTACTTAGGATTTCCAAAAAGCCATGAAACCTTACCACACCAAACCCTCAGTTGTGATTTAATTAACTGATGGACGCAACAACATAGTGATGCACATGGATATTTGAAAAGGTCTGAAAAGCTCTTTTGGCGAAGGTTGTCTGAGTGATGAGGTTAGTCTGTACTGTTACTAATTACCTCTGCTGTTCGGTAATTTGTGAAGAGATGTAATTATCCTTTCAATAAGTTATTTGCAGGAGTAATTTATTACTCTTTCAGTATCTTCCCTTACACATATTTTTAATGATTAACTACTTGCAATGACAAGTAAATGGAATATTTATGTGTGAGCCAGATCCTGAATTTGAACATGCTCAGGCAGCATCTAAAGCTGACGAACCTAAATGGCAACAAATCAAGTTGAAGGAATAAAACAAAAGATAAATCAGGCCTGCTTTGTTCATCATGATTAATTAGTCTGTCAGCCATTCATTCTGAGCCAACAGTATGGATCTAACAGTTTCTGAGTTCAATTGTGTTTTGGGGTATAAATAAAAGACAAACTATTCAACTAATTATACCTCTAAATAAGGGTTTAGTTCATAGTTTAGTTGTTTTCATTGCAGAATAGATTTCCAAAAGCTACACAGAGGTCTGGCTTGATGAAATGTTAATATATCTTTAAATAAAACTCCTTTCTGAAACTGGAAATTTTTAGAAAAGAAAAAGAGCTTCCAAACAAATTTGAACCTAACGTGAGCCCCAACGGGTGCCTGCTGTGCAAAAACTTGCAGCTCATCTTTATAATTTACCCTCATTAGAAAAACAGAAGCACAAAAGAGGAGAGAAAAGCCTGCTGTGCTGTGGTTGTAAATCTGTGTTCCCCACTGTTGTCTCAGAGCCACGTGACGGGAATCTGAAGTGAATGAAAGTAGTCTGGAGACTATGAAAAGCATTAATGACAACAGAGATGCAGGCTGATATTCATACTCGCTGTTCTTCCGTTACTTATCTCGACTGTTTCCTGCAGCGAGCCATGGAGTAATATTATGAAAGAAGTACTTTAAGGCTCGGAAAAACTTCCGTCTCCGCACACCGAAGGAGGATATTAGACCTCTTGTTAATGGAGGAGTGTGGATCATAATGAACAAAGGGGAAATAATGATTATCATTAATGGGCTGAAGGGAGGGTGGGGGGACAAGTCAATGAGAATGCTTTTCATTCCCCTCTTCAGAGTCACTGAGGAGTGATGCTTCTCTCCACAGACTGTTGTTAATGTGCCATCATGGGCTTCTGCAAAGCTACTGCAATGAATAATAAGTTTAATGATGTTTGTTCTCAGTGATGACACATCTACACCTAGTATTAAACCAGCACTCGACTTCAGACACCAAACCACTTACTCTGTGGCCCTCGTTTAGTAATTCACAGTGGTGCGCAGGACTACATTTCATGCCATAATATTTCCGTCAAAAATTGATTCTTCCCGCAAAATCATGAATGATTAGGGGGCAGTTATTCTTTTCTTTCCCCCCTTTTCTCTTTTACTCCCAGGAATCAAGCACTAAGAGAATAAATGAGTTCTCATTTCTTCCAAGGAGCGTTGAATTTCAAAGAATATGACCTTTTTAATATGCCCTCCGATTCTTAAGCAGCATGATGGTCCAGCAGGCTTTTGAAAGGTGCAATTGACAGGTGGGCACAATATGCCTGAGCGCTGAAGGGCATTTTCACTGAAATCTCTTTTTGAATAACAATGAGACCAAGACCATAAATATCCTAATAAATTTACATCTCAAGAATACATTGATGCAATGGAAATGATTTTCCACTCTTGCTTGTTTACACTTGAGCAAAAGTGCCTCAACTAGACAGACGTGCCTCAATCTCTATTTCCACCACTTTCCCCACTTTCTCAAAACATTTAGTCCTTTTTTACTCATTGATTTCAGTACTCAGTGCAAATGTTGTCAATTTGGCATGTCTACTTTATTTATAGTAAAATGAATGACACTTTCTTTGTTTGGATTGGGAACGTTGCTTATTTGCGGCCCGACCTCCGCATTGTAAATATTTTCAGAGTAGTCACATTTACATAAAAACTGAGACAACATGGAACCTGGCACTGGTGGGAAATGAGAGTGGTAAAAAATGGGCCAGTGCAATTAACCTCGTGGGTGTATTTACCGTGCTGGGATTTCTATGGTGGCCAAACTGTTTAGTTCAAGGAATGACACACAGTATGTAGTTTTAAAAGCATAAACAGCTCTTTTGAACTTTGCTAACATTGAAATTTAACATGGAATTTTAAGTTAATCAATTCATAGGCTTTAGAAATGGAAACATAAAAAAGCTTATATGCACCAATGCATACAAAGACATATTCTGTCCACCATGGCTGAGTTTAAGTGTTTTTGTGATATTAAACAAAGGAAGCAGCTGTACACAATCTCTTATTTCCATCCGAAAACCGGAGGCTTTTCAGTCCACAAATGCGCAGGATAACAGTCGGACTCTGGTCTAACCTGGTGGTTAGTCAGAACAGTGTAGTCAGCAGTCTACAACATAATCCTCCTTCTGTGATGAACCTCTATCATAGCAGTTCCCTTTGCTCTGGGAAAAGTCAAAGTTGGCTGAAATGATGCCTGTAATTAGAGCTGAATAACGGGAGCGATTTTAAAATCCCCTTCTTTGGTGCAGCGTTGAATTTTCTTCTACACCATGGCAAAAATAACATGATGAATATGGCTATAAGGTGTAAGATATATTTTGGAAACAAAGGATCTAATTAAGATCACGGGATGAATACCAACTAGATGCCCTGACATGAAAAATGATGGTAATCTTATGAGCATATGCTGCATGCTCAGCACCAGCTTCAATGTCTGAGGTGGCGTTCTACAAAACACCTGAGGGTTACAAACACAACGTCTCTCAAAAACATTTGATGAATCTTTCTAATTAAAGCACAATGAGTCCTACAAGTATCATATATATCATATAATTCAGACCTGTAGGAAGAAGGGCTGAAAGTGTTTCGCTGATTGCTTTTGCGTGAAATGACAAGTGTAGCTCACGGTTTCCTTCAAGAGTCAAATTTTGTAATGGTTTAAAGTTTTAAAGTTTCTAAGAATTGTCAGTCATGCAAAGTTATTTAAACTTCAGCATTTTGCAGCCGTGGGCAAGTAGTTTATTTTACATATGAGATCAATATGGAATTAATTAATCCAATGTATTGGATGATCATCTTGACTGTTTTCATGCTCTGTGGTTATAAATCAGGGCACAGTGTATTTCTTTTAAAACAAACAAATCCACACCAACTAATTTTTCCCCCAACTATCTTAGTCCGTGCATTAGTTCTTAGTCACCCAATAATCATGAACTAATATCCGGCTGATTTGCAATAACATTTGTCAATGGTCTAAGACATGTAGTGAAATGGAAAAGCTACTTAGGCAGTAAAATGGGCTTTTTTTTGCCATCTGCCAGTTTCACTTAATTAAAAGGCCAAGGTGTGACCTTTCATCCTGGAGAAGCCCACGGACAAATCCGCTGGCATGCTGCCCTTAAGCTGAAGTCGCAGAAAAACCTCCTGCTGTATCTTCAGAGAGGCCAGGTGGCTCGGTAATACAAACAGGGATCACGAGGGTGTGGAGAGATTGAGAAACAAGGCATGTTGGACTGCATGTTTGCAGGGCGATAAATGACATAAATCTTTCTTACCAGTGGGCATGTGATAACGGTTTACAGCAGTTTAAAAAAAAAGAAGAAGCAGAGTGCTCTGAGAATAAAGATAATTATTTTTGATAAGGTGGAAATGGGAAAAGGGTATGTTGATAAGAACAGGCAGGGTGCCTGAATGGTCAAAGGCTTTTTTGCTTCCCTGTAGAGAAAAGGTTGAACTATATGTGAAGAATATTGCTTGTTATACTGAACCAAATACCTTATATTTAGTATTCTGGATAAATAAATCCAGGCACTTTTGTACTGGAACTGTAAAAGCTGTGATTTAGCAGAGCTTAAACTACGAAAAAGCTTCATATTGACAGGACTGAACCTCAACGTTTGACTAAAGAGTCCACCTGTCAATGGATCCAAACTATTTTTTGGTAATAACGTTAATATATTCTTTCCGAAAATGTAAATATTTTACCAGCCATGAGAAAATTAGTTTTATTTATCAAATTGGAAAAACAAGATGATAAAAATGTGACTGCATATGTTCTTAATAAGTGATGGGTCAGGTTTTGTTTTTCAGCTCTTTTTATCCCTCCTGTGTGCCCATTAGAAGACTCTCTGCATGGTGTGAAAGGCTGAAAATGAGTACAAATCAACAGTTTGAGCGTCATGACTTTCTGAAAGCTGACTTTTACCACAGCAGGCTCTAGATTGTCTTGGGTGAAATGAAATAGAAATGGAAAAACTTTTATAAAAACCTCCATAACAACACATGCTTCCACAGCAACTCACACATTTGAACAAAAATACCTCCTTCCATCAAGCCTCCACACCAATACCTCCACACTGTAAAATAAATAAATAAATACGTTCATTTTACAGTGTAGCAAGGTCAAGATCCACTCACCCATACAAAAGAAAGCCGAAGAAACGGGTCGTATGTTATGAGCAGTGGGTCGAGATCGATACTCTGCTGTCTTACCTGTGACTTACAGCAATCATATGTCACCATGAGATTTAAAAAGAAGCAGATATATAAAAAAATGATGAAACCAATACTCAAAAAAGGTGGGCTGTGTAAATACAACCTAAACCATACCTTTTCGTTGCAGGAGAGAAGAAGAGTGAGTTCCTGTGATTTTCCTCACTTCCACATGTCAACCTGCCACGTCACCTCAAGACCCGGCATGATGCGCCGAAGTCAACCTGTGGGCTTCATCCATCATGATGCAGTTGTAATCAAACGGCAGAATTATGAAAAATGGAGCCTGTCATAATAGCGTGCCTTGGTGTGCGGGATGCTGCTGAGTGTCAAAGCGAGGGACCACTTCCACTTTATCAAAAAACATCCCCCTGCTTAGATTTGAAGACTCAATGCGAGATTAAATCACAAGTTAAAATGCAAATGTCCTTTCAGTTCATCCCCAACGTGAATGATCTCAATGTGAGTGACACGGAATTAGATCAAGAGAGGATGGAGCGCGGTAAACAACTTTACTTCATACCTGGCTTTGTTGAGACCACGTCTATAAATCACTGATGCCCTTGCTTCTTGTTTTCCTCAGCATCTGTTATCTGCCTATTGCAAGTCTGCTGAGCTAAGCTTATTTATGTGTTCATGCGTGGCCATCCCAATGAAATTATAAAAGAACGATCTCCAACCTAATGAGTTTTCAGCCTGCTGTTTTCACAGGGACCTGCAATTACTGTCCACTTAAAAATGCTCTCTTAATTAATTTGTTTAATTCTATGTTGACGTGTTATATGAGACCGCATGCTATAGTTTATTAATGCAGTTAAAGACCTCTGAGGCCGTTTCATCCCAATATCTTACCATCCCAGTCACATGTTTGAATCTTCTCTGCAAAGAACAGCTGCATTACAGACTGAGAAATAGTCTGTAAAGATTTTCTGAATTAAAGATTTTACTTAAAACCGACGGCCTGTTATTTAGGATGATTTTATTGTGTGGTCGGCAGCTATGTTGGATTCAGTGTCCTGGAACATGGGGACCTCAGTCGTCTGAGCAGATGCCTGCACATCTGTCCTCATCCTCACTTTATTTAGGATGAGCCTTCCAGAAAATCATGTTTGGCATCCACTGTCATCTATCAAGTCCCACGTCGGAGCCGTATAAATCCTGGTTGCATTTAGAAAAGAAAACTGTGAATCTTAGATAATGATACTCATCCGATTTCTGGTGGAAGTTAGATTTGTGTTTGTTTGTTAACATAACTGCTGAAAACGCCAAACTGTGTCACCCACAATGGATGACAAGGTCCATGTAAAGGATTAATTTTCGTCAAAGTCTTAAGCAACAGTTGAGTTTCAACTTTACCGTAATCCATCTTAATCTTTTAAACCTTGTCTAAAGCTGTAAAGCCTCATAGAAAATTTAAACATGCAGCTCCATCCCATCAATTAAAAAAAAATGTAAATTTAATGTACATCATTTTCTGTCCCTTTCCTTCAAAGTCAACCTGTCTCTGTTAAAGCTGGTAGGTTCGCCAGAAATTAAGAATACATTTAATTTATAGGAACAGCAAAGCATTAATGCAGTGGCTACTTTAGGATGTGGCTAAAAAAAGAGAGAAGAAAACATTAAAAGGCATAACTCACATGGAAATGTGCACAAGGGGGAGTCAAACACACACTCCTCCCTTTAATTAAAGCAGGTCCTGCACTACTTCACGTTTGCATCTGAACTGATTGCAGCTCTGCTCGCCTTCACTGGCTCAAAAATAATCAAGTCGATACAAGTAAAAGAAAGGTAAACTGGATATGAATTCTTATCAAACCAATTTGTGTCAGCTAATATGCTTTAGGGAAAGTATCGCATGCTCAATTACACCTCTTTTCATACCAGCTATCATCTGAATATGTAGCTGCACGCAGTGTTCCAATGTCCCAATAATGGCTGTGAAATGAAATTCATGGATTCCAACGATTTTCTAGTTTAGAGGTTTTGGTGTCCATATCAAACAACACTGGAAATGAAATTATTCCAAGACAAAATAACAAGTTTAAAATGAAAAAATGCTAGTCTGCTATGAGTTTCAGGGAATGGTAAATAAATGTCTGCGAACTGCAATGAGTAACTAGTTTCACTTCCTATCAGGTGCATCACCATGGTGACCAGGATATCACACCTGAAAGTCCAGAAAGTACCACCTCCTCACAGTTCAGGTTGTTATAACAGTATTGTAGAATGCTTGATTAAAGTTACTAGAAAAAACAAGCAAAGAAACTAAACTAAACTTTCAATCTGATGATATTTTAGAGTCTTAAATTAAACAACCATTTGCATGTATGGCTTGGATGAAGATAACTGTTTGTTATTTATGTTAGAAAAACCAGAATGCTGAAAAAAAACGCATAAAACGCATAAAAAAACACACACGCACCGATTTAAACTAAAGTAAAAATATTTTGCTGCTCATTTTTCAGCTCAAAGGGTGAAACAGTAATTATGACTTCTCAATTGTTCATGTGGTCAAACAAGAAAAAGAGAAAAAAAAAACCCTATGAGCATCTCTGTCATCAGGAATCAGTTGTACACATTTCAAGAGCTAAATTATTGATCAAATGTGATCAATTGAATATTTAGCTAAGAATCACATGGGAAAGTTTTCAACACCATCTTCCCTGCGTGCAACAGCAGGTCTGTATCACTGATCTGGAGCAAAATGAATAACATGTCAATCACAGTCACACCCACACAGGCTTGAGAAGAGATATGATTAGGCAGGAAATTTAAAACACTTGTTATGGGCTGTGGATTTCATCACTCACAGCTGGGAGTCGGCAACAGATGCTTCAGCATCCCGCAGTTTTTAACCCCGTTTCCCCTCAAAAGACTTCAAACCAGCAGTCAAATAATAAAGCCGCTGTGACTCCTGTGAGATCTCTTCTGAATACTTTAGTAGCCGACTCTTTGTACAAAACGCTCAGCAGATAAACCTCGTGTTTATCAAGTCTCCTGCCCAATTACCATGTGTTCACTGTTCACAGTGTGTGTGTGTTCTCATCAAAAGAAACAGAATACAAGGTGTTGTAGATTCAGGGAAATTGGGCTCCTTGTGGTCAGGAGTGAGTCTTGTGTTTCTCTCTGTAATCTTCCCAGAAACGTCTTTCCAAGTGTCACTGTGAACCTTTGCTGAACAACAGAAAATGAAGGTTTTGATTGAGGAAAAAAATCCTACACATACACTACATATTGTTTTACATATTTTGAGCAGTTTTCATATGTCCAAAAATACATGTTAAGGTTTTTGGAAAAAAACATCTTGCATTCCAGTTCCCAAGCGTTTGAACTTGCATTGATCTGGTTGGCTTTGAGGTAAAATATCACTATTTGAAGCTTTCACAAACAGAACACAGACAAGGAGAAGGTTAAATGATTAAAAAGAGGAGGGGGAAAAAACATCCCATTTTCTTTTTCTTGGGGCTGATGCCAACAGTTATTCATTGGAGCTTCAAAGTGTTATATATATAACCCCCTTTTCCAGCGATTTCTTAAAGTAAAACATGCTGAAATCAGTGCCGATTACAGAGGCTTTCACAGCCGACATCAAAGGGGAACAGTCAGAAGAAAATCCACAATAATGGGTTTGTACTTTTAAGATGGTGTTAGTTTACAAGTTGTTTGGGAGAAATCATCATATTTAGGAGTTTTTTATGCTGTTTTAGGACTAACATCCTTTAACCTTCTGTCCAGCAGATCTTAAGGAAAAAATCTTAGTAAGAATGTGAAAAATGACATCGGGACCCAGCTGAGACACGCAGTTTAGAGTTGTTCATTTGACTTTAAGCATTACATCCTGGAGACCTGATCTCAAGCCGATAAGATCAGAAAGTCATAATGTTTCATTTCAAGTCAGACCTGTCATTTTGAGAGATGGAATGTTTACCTTTAGCACTCTGTGTTAATCCTGTTAAACCTCAATCCATCGCATAAATTTAGACTCATAAACACAAGAAGTTGCAAAGTGATATTCCCTTTTTCTGCTCTCTCTGGTCACACACAGCACAGCATCTGGTAGGTATATGTAAAAAAGTTGCTGTTTTGTGGGATGGCTGGTGTGTAAATTCCCTGTTGTCAGCATACATTTTTTCTGGGCTGTAACACCCAGATCCTCCAGCTGTCTTTGTAAAGTCCTGGTAGCAGAATGAGAAAGAGAACAGCTTAGACCAGATAGAGAAGTCATGTCATTATGTGGGATGTCAGGTTTCCCCAAGCCAGTAATGTTACGGCTTTCTGAGCACAAAAGGATAACAAAAAAAAGCTTCTACCACAATAACTAAATGTGAGTGTAGGGTCTCCCTTATGATATGTGAAAGGGATACAAATAGAGAATATGAAAACACATATACACCTTGGTGGATATCATTCCAGTGTTTCTGCTCAGGCTTGAAATAAGTGAAATGTAAAATATATATAACAATTGCAATTAAGATGACTCACACTCACATCCTCTTTTGTAGGAAAATTGCACAAAGAAGAGCATTTCCAGAGGTAGCAAGGCGTTGACCAGCACAATTATCTCCACACTTTCATGCATGAGAAGTGAGTTCAACACTGAGACAAAACAGTTTAATCTCTGGAAAAAATGTTGTCATGCTAAGAAGAAGGCAGACATGACCATTAACACTTCTGTCCTTTTAAGGGGATTGAGGCAAAATGGATAATTCTCAATTCTAATTATTCTTCTGGAAATCATGGACTCTGTTTTTTGGACAGTATTGGACACATTTTCTGTGATGCTACATACAAAATATGAGGCCTTTTGGTTAGCACCATTATGACAATAAAGTGGACACAATCTTCCAAATTCATGCTTAGATAAACAGTTGATCATCAGTTAAATAATATTTTTCATTGTCATCTTTAGTCATACATGGGAATCAGAAATCTGTCAAAGATGCAAAAAGCAAAGCAGTGGGATGCTGGAAAAATGTTTTTGTAAGTGAGGGCTTTCATGGTAGGCATTGTTTTTTTCCTAAATCCCGCAGTGGGTGTTAAATGATTGGCAGCAAGTACAAAGAATTAAATATGTGCACAGTTAGACAAATATTAAATTCAAGGGCATTATTAAGAGACAATGAAGAAGAAATTGTGACAAACCAAAGGCAGGCTTCTTTGTGCTGCAGTTACATATTTATGCTCATAAACAAGTGATAGCAAATAAAAGTAGTACACACGACCCTGACATTTTAAGCTTAAGTTACCCAGAAAGTGAAAGTAACACCAGTATTATTCACCAAATCTCTCCCACAGTTGGATCTACAACCCCTGGGCATTCTGGGAATCAATATGAAGGATGTGACTGATACCAGGATCATTTCAAAGAGTTATATTTGTAGAAGTGAGGAGACAAGCTGGAAAACTAATGTTCTTAGTATAACATTCTAGCTTCCATCAAACACATTTTAATCTCTCACCTTTCGGTACAAATTCTGTGTCAGGTAGGTTAAAACGTCTCTTTGTACTGTATATTTTTTAATTAAAATTCAGTTTAATAAAAACAATAGTAAACAAAAAACAGAAACGCAAACAGATGTACACAGAGTGAAGAAAAGCAGAACTGAGCCAATCAGAAAAAATGGCCTTCTTATATATATGCAAAGCATTTTCCTGAATGGACACATGGATGCATGTACTGTACCTGTTGGATCCAAATTATGTGAATTAACTTCTGCAGCATTTGTCTTTTTGATAATGAAGGGCGTTTTTGACTGATGAAAATGTGGATCTGTTGAACTGTAATTCATTTATACTGTATGAACTGAATTTACTGGCTAACCGGTTGTTTTCCTACAACTACACAGATTGTGAATGAGCCGCACTCCACCTGTCCTGTGAGGTAAGATGCCATTGGTAAGATGCCATTGGACAATTCTCCACATCCAATTGATAATGTGCAAGTCATGCCCAAGACAACCCCCTTTTACAAGTCAGATCAGACTTGGACAGAGTTTTGTACTCTAGCAGGTTGAATGTGCTTTACAGCGTCAATTCATTGATTAACATAAAAAAAAACACAACAACAACAGATGTTCTAGAACATTAGTATAAGGAGATGTGTGCACACACACTCCAGCAGCCTCATACGGGTCTGGGTGGCTCGGAGAGCTGCCAGCATTGCAGGGCACCAGCTGGTCACATGTGCATTAAGAGATGGGATTTCACCTGGATGCTTAGGAGTGTCGTTTCTGTCTGCCAAGGCTGGATCACACAGGCGTCACGCTCATTATGAAGTGTTGACTATTGACTGAGTTGTTGAGTAATAGAGAGCGGAGGAATTAATAGCTCTTACAGCAAATCTGTTTTTTTCTTTTTCGAAAGTTCTGGTTTAATTTAATCCGAATGACTCAATTTACAATTCGTGTATCAGAAAAAGCAGGTTTTTACAGACTTCTTCTGGTCATTAACACACGCTGTAAGCTCAAAACACACCTGGCAAGACCCCAAAAAATGTTCACCCAGCCATCTTTTTTCATCATAACGACCTATATTCTGAGATTGAAAGGTGGTTTCCCTCGATATGCATGCATACAGTAGACTTTCATCTCTGTTAAGAAGAGCGGTTATCAAGAGCTGATAAATCCAAGTAATTCAGGGTCTAAAAAACTCAAAAGAACAGTAGACACAAAGGCAGGAATTACAGATGGTGTGAGTTTGCCTGTCTCATCGAATGCTGCATGCAGAATCTTTACATTTAGATTTCTTTCTTTCACTACATCATGAGTTTCGACACGATTGCCAGGGGCGTCTAACAGTGAGCTGTTCACACCGCATCCATAGCTGTCAGCAGCATGTAGCTGCAGAACACTTTGATCACAGACATTTAAAGGAAGCCCGTACAAGCAGCCCGAAGGCTGTGCACCGTGTGTCCTGCACCCTTTGCTCTGCGTGCCACACCAATAAAATAAGACATGGAAATGCTCCTTTTATCTTTTTTTAACAAAATTCAAACAAACTGATCCAGACTTTTGTAATATTAACTGTATACAGTGAAGTGAGGTGAAAATAACTTTTGACAATGCGTGTGTGTATGTGTGTGTGTGGTGATTAATTGTTATAACACCAATTCTGACTAATAACGATCATGCACGAGCTGTCAAAGCTGAGAGGGGTCCGGAAGGCCTTACTGAAAGGTAAATATTTCCAGTTAAACATTTTTATAAAGTTTTTTGGACATATATCATGTTTCTCAGCTTTCAAACCCCCCCCCCCCCCCCCCCCTTTGTTGTGCAAACACAGCTGAATTCAGTCTGATTGCATTTAAATCAAGCAGACATGTAAAATTTAAATTTCTTCAAAGAGACTGAGAGAAAAATTTCAAAGTCTTTGAACTTTGACGGCTGACACGGAAGTATAACAGAGGCAAATTCATAATGTTTATGACTATGTATGAGACACATAAGCTTGCAAGAATACAAATTATAATCCACTGTGGGTTAACATGTAGCTGCACTTTGTTGACAAGACGAGTCAAACTCGCATTGATGTGGGAAATTGATTGTTCTGGTAAATTATACTCCTATAAAGGTGTTAATGGCATACGTGCACTGTGAAAGCTTATCTAATGTTTGTTGAGATGCAATGTGTCTTCCCGGCCTGTGTGTTGGCTGACAGCCTTATCTGCAGTGTATCAGTGCCCTGATTAAACAAATCATGCATTTTACATGTCCAGTGTCTCTATCTATGTATACGTTCACCGAAGGTGAGCGAGCGCTAAAGCATCCCCCTGCAGCCTGAGTCAAACTAGAACATGGATCTGCACCATACATTATGTATGGGTTATTAAGCGAGATCTTTGACAGGGTTCTTGGTCTCGACACAAAAAAGCGGGGTCTGAACGTGGTGTCAGTTGACACACTGGGAGCGATTTGCAAACCAGACGGATTTCTTTCACACAAAACACTTCTAGCTAAAACAGAGAGAAATGCATAGTAAATCTAATGGAATTTTGTATGTGCAACAGATGCACAGAACAGACTGTAAAATGGCTTTTTATTACTTGAAGTTGAGACTTTCATCTTGAAATTGCAACATGCCTGGAAATGCATAGATGGATATTATAAAAACAGGTGTAAACGGGTCACATATCTGCATTGCAAATGTTCAGTAAAGGGTTGAAATCGACATCAGTGCCATCAAACAGCTTTTGTCATCAGTTTGAACCCCCTTTACAAGACTGACTTCCTGTTTATTCTACGTATTTTGCCTTTCCCATCTGGCATTAATTGCTTCACCTGTGTTGGATATGTCATCACAGAGCGCCTCCAGGTTTTCTTTGTGTTATTCCCACCACCATTCAGCTCCATTTTGTTTGGATTTTTTCCTGGTGTATTTGTTTAGTGGAAAGAAAATAATTCCTCACCTGTCTGCTAAAGGTAAACCTGTGTTTGTGTTTGCACCAACATATTTGTCTTGTTTTCCTCTGTTATTAAAAACAGGCTTTCTGCTGCTTTTATGGAAGCTCCTCAGCACCTGACAGATTAATCCAAACCAGAAACTGAAGTCCCCATAAGGTCTTAACGTCATGCCTTTGAGTTCAGGGTACTTATTTTAACCAGTAAAACTAACAAGATGTCAAAAAGTTCTGTCATCACATTGAGCAACTTTTTGCCATGTAAACACTTGTTCCCTGAGCTTTTTCTTGTTGAAGGTGTTTGTTGATGTTTCCAGATGAGAAAACACTGTTTAACAAACTCCAAGCAAACTAGACTGCAGTATGATCTGCAGCATTATTCAAAACTTACATAAACTAAACATGAAAAATCTGCTAATTCGCACACAGACTGCTGCAGAGTAAAACAAGCTCAGTAAATGTATTTTCCTATGCAGTGTTGGACTCTGCTAGTGTAAACTTGCTGATTATGAGTCTTTCGTTCATGACGTTTTTTGTCAGCCTTCACTTGGCTGAGAAATTACTTGTCCAGTAAATCCTTTTACGGCTGATCTGTAAGTGTATAGTTAAGTGGACAGAAATAATACTGATCTGCAAAAGAGATTAAAACAGAATAGGTTTAATTTAGCAGGTGGTGCAGTTTTCTTCTTATGCTTCCATGTGTGCAAATGTGATCTTCACTAAAAAGAGAACAACCCTCTTTTAAAGTTAGCTCTGCTTTATGTCTGCACCGATGTCTTTATGTCTTCACACCAGACTCCAGTTTGCATCGTGTCAGCTTGTAAATCCAGTTCCAGGTTTCTTTAGTGAGCTTTGGCGCAGGACCCTAAAAGCATAGGGACCAGACCATTTTCTGTCACTTCCTTCCCTGAATCCTGATGAAAATCGAGCTGCAAAACCCTATGCAATAACGCCATGCAGGCCTTAGAACAGGATTTTCTTAGCAGGCTAGAGCTAACAATGCTACTTTATGAAGCATTAATTACTAAGTACATTAATCTATCTTTATTTCTGTCCCTCTCTGTTCAGCCCCCCTCCTGTTCTTTAGTTTTTTGAAGGAATAACTTTACATTTATTATCAGATCTCATTACAGAGACTTTTTGTTATGCTAGCATCATAAGATTTAGCTTTTACTCTCCATAAATAATGTCCAGGGTTTTTACGGTTAGATAATTAAATAAATACAGACTGTTTCCCCTTCTGCATCATAGAGATGGCATGGCCTTTTTTCATGCCCGGAAAAAAAAATGTACAGGAAGCAAAGATGCTATTACTGCTGTCAAATTGGAAGTGCAGTTTATAGCTCAATAATGCAGTCATCACTCATACTGTCACTGACCATCACATGTTCCACATTAGCTCCAGGTTTGACACTGATTTATTCCACCATTTTCTCTGCAGAGGAGCAAAAAATAAACATCCAGTCAGCATCTGTCGTGCCAGACTGTCTTTTGCCAATATTGTATTTTCGTTCCACTTCTGTATTTCGCAATCAGCAGCTTTTTTCCGTACCAGTTACTCCATATATTTTCCCTTTTTTACCATTTTACCAGGCTTCTTTCTAATCTGAACCAAACCGAAATGCTGCTTTGCTTAGATGAAGCAGCCTTGTATCCCTGTATCAACCATATAACCCCAGCTCTAGCTGCACACCTTCTGTGGTGGAATGCCCATAAATAACGTGTGACAAAGACCTGAGACGAACAATCCTTGGCCTGTTCCTTTGACCTCTCCTTTGACTAAGAGAAACTCGACAAAAACAAACAACTCCCCTTCACTGAAGGACGCAATCTAATTTGGTGCAGAGAGACTGAAAACAGACTTTCCATTTCAGTCTTTTGGGGAAACTGATTCCAGCTTAGCTCACCCACATCAGGAGTGGCATCAATAGAGGCCGAAAAAGAAATCAATGGCAAAGGGGTTAATTGGCGATCTATAATTGGGCTCTGCTGTGGTCTTTGAAATTTTTCCACAAACAAAAACAACAATCTGGGTGAAAATGACTCCTTCTTCCTGAAGTGGCTCGAAGGTTTTTCTTTTTCATTTTTTTATATTATCTCCATAGTTCGTTCATTCTGTGGCTTGTGAAAGCTTTGGGAGCCTTATGACAGGCTTCTGGTTTCATACCACATGCAAAATCAACATATTTTCACACATATATGAAGCGATAATCAAAGCTGCAGCTGGAATCCGCATTTATCTAAATGTATTGGTGCACAGTATTTGCATTTGCTCAGTCACTGCTACGTGTGCAATTGTCACAGTGAAGCAGATCATTAAAAGCCTGAATGACAGAACCAAAAAGGAGCCATTGTTTCCCGACATACTAAGCTATGCCTGCAATTTTATTCTCTCGTCTAGTTTCAAGTCGGCCCGTTCTACCAAAAAGGACACAAAGCAGAGCAGAGGAGACTTTGAATTAGGCTGCACAAACTTTCCTGAACAGCAGTGAGCGGAGACTGGCAAGTTCACTTTTCTATCTGAATAGTAAGTCATTTACAAAGGGATTTGGGCTATCAGAGGGCACATCATCCTGCTTAAACCTTCTGGGTCGAACGGGATCCGATTAAATGACCTGGAGTTTAAAAATCCAGTCGAATCAAAGTGTGGAAGAAAGGGAGACCTACGGTTTAATAGAACCTGATGCTGTATCAAAAATTCAGATCAACAGCTAACGGGAGCCATTTGGTGTGACTGTGGCCTGTCAAGTAGAAAGGATAAGAGTTTTTTAAATTTAAACATTTAGTTTGTAGCTCCCTAATACCATTAGTTTCACAGAATTGATATTGCGCTGCTACACCGCATGGTGTTTTTCTTTTATGTGCTTTGATCTTTTGGACGACCGGAAAGAAAAGTGCCTCTTGGATGATTTAGCTGGACCGGACTGAGCCCCAACTTCATCCTTATTCTGCAGCACGGGGAGGGAGTGGAAGCATTGCCTGCCAGCGGTTGACCTCATTAGAGTTCCTGAAGTGGGAGCACTATTTGTGGACTTAATCTGTAAGATTTTTGTTTGAACATTCATATAACTGTGTGTGCTCAGAGAATGCTACTGCTAAAACCCGGAGTGAAGGCAGATCTATTTATTGCATCCCTTCACACCAACCAAAACCATCCTGACTCTGTGACGGTTTTTTAAAATCTGTATGTTTAGAACTATTTTTACACGTGTAGCACGAGGGCATTTTTAACAATTATGTACATGAGCATATGAATACAAAATTATTTGTATAAAATATAAATAGCATGTCCATTTTCATGAAATTGATTTTGCTGCATGAAAGGCATTCTTAAAAAGTCAAATATGCCTGGTAGGTATTATCATGTGCTTTCTTTTCTCTTGGTTAATACATCCAGTTAATATTTTTAGGCACAATTTTACACACAATGCTGCATGACTATTATCTCTCCAAGTCTCTAGGATGTCAGAGTGATTGTGAGGAGACTGAGGGCAAAAATTCAGTGTCAATCAATGACTATAAGTTGATAGTGTGTTTTTTAGTTCATTTTTGCAACAACTAAATCGGTGTGTACTAGGTTCACAGTGATTCACAGTGATTCTCATCGTAGGATGTTTGACATTTTCTGTTTTTCTTAATGTATTCATTTTGAAGTCCTACGAGTTTTTACACGAACATTTGAAATTTGGGGTTGCATTACAGTTCGATTTTCTCTTTTTCTTCTTTTGCTGTTTAAACGCACGCAGAAGAATACAATTATTTTATGCAAATGCTATGTAAATACATGCATTCCTTCTCAGTGATTTGAGACTAAGATTGTAGAAAGACGATTCTCATCCTTCTAATCAGTGCGAAACACAACCCTAAACATGTAACCATGAAAATTTGAAGACTTTGCGGACAA
Source organism: Menidia menidia (assembly GCA_907169785.1). Classification (NCBI taxonomy): domain Eukaryota; kingdom Metazoa; phylum Chordata; class Actinopteri; order Atheriniformes; family Atherinopsidae; genus Menidia; species Menidia menidia. Next base: position 15,062,461 of record CAJRST010006668.1, on the reverse strand, counting down.
TGAACAGCTGCACTGTACTGCGTTACAGAGTTAAAATTTGGAATGGTTTGTTTTGTTTCTAAAAAAGGACATTTATTCACAAACTTTTTAATTCCATGGAAAAATTTAAAATAAACCCATGACTAGCTGCTTTTCCTACCACTTTCATCTTAGGCTGTTTCTATATAGGTAATCATCTTGCACCTCATTATCTGCTCTAAACTTGGCATACTTCGTGTCAGTCTGCAGTTTCTGACGTGTGTGATATGCTACCTATAAAGTTCACATGAGCTCAAACTGGAACCTATTAGAATATATAGACACAAAGTGTGAAAAGTAGTGAGAAAAGTATTGGAATATGTACTAATTTTCCACTGTTAAGTGTTGATTCAACCAGATTTAGCAAAAACTCCAAATAAGAGGCGGCAAAAGAGCCTTTTTTATTTATCTGGGCTTTTCAACATCAACAAATCGAATGCCTTTTTTCAGTTAAACATCTAATTATTTTTCAGCCTGTCGTAAAAGCTGGTGAATGGACAATTTATTGTGTCCTATCAGAAGATGATTTAATTCACGATTTGAAACAAAAGCAGTCTTTAAGAGTCTTTTGCGGTGGCAACCTGTCACCTATTGTCAATAGATGCATCAGAGACTTACAGACCTTTTTTAAAAGAATAGTCTTCCTTAAAGAAATAACATTGGAAGGGTTTGGATGCTTCTTTTACATTGCTGAAAATCGTTGAATTCTTAAAGGACTCCAGGAGAATATTGGTGTTTTACATTACGGTTACATTAAAAAAATCACTTGAACCAACAGAGCAGCCTCTGGGATGCTGGGGTGCCCACGGCAAAGTTAATTAACTTCTTTGTTAGAGCAATATTTCAGGAACATTCAGGATTTCAGCTTAACACATTCCGCCAACAAGACAAGACAATTCAAAACCAAATGGGTGTACACCTTGAGACTAGTTTGCGGGAAAACTGAAGGGTCGCTTCATCTCCTGGTCTTCACTATACCAAATCACACTTACCCCTTAATTGAACATTTGTCAACTAACAAGCTTTCATGCTCTTTTTGCTCAAAGTTTTCTTTTTCTTTGAGAAGAGTTGTTGATAAGTGGTTGTGCTTGCGATGCATTCTTGAAAGAACTGAGATGCATCTGATTTGATTAAAACTCCTGTCATTAGCAGGTGTATGTCAAAGCAGGAAAACATCTCATATTGTAGGACAGAGGACCACAGAGGACAGGAATTACACTCGACTCTAAAAGTCCAGTTAAAACTCCGGCGCTATCACATATTGGGCGCCATGTTGCGCAGTGATAAATAATTAAATAAATTCACTTGTTAAGGCCAAGTATGATATGTTTTGGTTTCATAGATACCTCCTCAACATAGTGCCGACCAAATTTCAGTAATTACTTTTACTTTTAAGTACCTTGTTTATTTATGATAAATCAATATTCACTAAACTCTCCTTTCATTTTTTTTTGAAAAAACAGGAATGTATCTGCTACACAGAGAGTTTGGAAACTGTTCAAAACACCAAACAGTGATAAGATAATAAAACAACATTTTGTTGGGTTGATAATTTAATAGACCTTTATTTATCCATAACATGGTACTCGCAGCAGTTTTGTCATACACCTATAAAAGTTATTAATAGATGTATTAATACATTTAGTGTGTGAATGTTGTAGTAAAAAAACAACAACCAAAAAGCCTGATGATTAGCCATAATAGCCGTAATCACACTGATTATTAAAAATGTAAATGGCTTGATTGCATCAAATGTAAAGCAAAGTGGAGTAGAAGTGCGCACGTTTTTAAAGGACATGAAAAAAAACAGACAAATTACAGTTCAGCAGTGTGAGGATCCCACATGTTTTTTCAGCATCAGTTAGAGGCAGAACTCAGGAGGGATGTATTTTTAGCATGAACATGCACATCGTTGCCAAAAGGAGAAATTAACACCAACAGAGATCAGGAAATCATTTGATGACTAACCTTTCATGGTTCATGCTGACTGAGAATTGCCGCCTGACATGAGGTTTATTTTCAAATCAAGGCCCTGGAATTAATCAGTTCTTGTAATCACACTGTGAAGCAAATGAGAGCGCAGGGAGCGATCCATGCAAACAGAAAACAGGGTCCACAGGTGGGTGTTGGGGGTTGATAATGGTGGAAGATGCTAGGAAAATCCAACTGTCTCCGCCGTTCAGTCCTCCTTTTATCATCATATAAGAGTGTCGTTAATGATTTATTATATTTTTATCTTGATAATGCACAAGCCTCTACCGAATACACAGAAGCATTAACTTTAAAAGCTTTTTTGTTTTTTGACTGTCATTTTGGGTCACATTGGTAAATCTGAACCTATTATGAGGCTACGATCAGATGCGTTTTTCATATTTCCTCTTTCTGGATGCATCACTTTATTGCTATCACTGACAAAAATTAATGTAACCACTGAAAGATGCATTAAAATCCTTTGTTTGTATGGAAATGTAATCTTATTTTCAAATGGTTCCTAAGTATCATGTCATCTGATTGCTGGTCATGTGGAACAGTGTAGCTGTATAGAAGTGTATACCCAGAGGTGTGAAATAAATTGTTTGCTCCTCAGACTGCACAACTTGCTCAGAAGGCTCAGATTATCACCTCTCTGTCTCGAGCGTAAATCCAATTTGTTTTCTGTCTGACAAAAGTTTGAAAAATGGAAGCGCAGTACAGAGAATAGGATGTTTCTGGCTTAACAGAACGCAAATATGCTCAAACGCTGTGATTTTGTGCACCGTTATCAGTAACGATCACAATGAGAAAGTCACCACTGTGACTCATTCTCAGAAACATGACATTTAAGAGATAATCGTTCTCTTTTTTTGCAATTTTTTTCCCGACTTTTCAATAGTGCGACCCACTTAAATAGGACACTTTTGTAGGACTACCATTTCAAATTAATTGAGTGGATGCTCAGCTGGCATCCCTCTGTTGCTATTTATGAAATGCGGATATATAATATGACAGAATAATCAACCAATCTTGAAAACATTCATGCAAGCACAAAGCAAGATGTGAGGACCAGCTGAGGTTACAGCCAACCCTCATTACTAGTTATAAGATGTGTGTTCTTGTTTTTTCTTCTTCTTGCAGGAAATTTGAATAGCACATTTTGTTCATCGCCATGTCAAATTCACTCCCAGAATGATTTTGTGGCCCAGTTGCAAAGTGGGAATTTCTCTTCCACGGCAGAATGAACTTCAGAAATAGAGAGTTCTCCACACCCCCTCACTGTGAGCATTACTGTATATCCAGACGGTTTGTGCTGCATAATTTAACTCCATCTGTGAAGAAATGTGAAGCTTGAGAAGAAGAAAAGCATGAGGAATGTGGTCCCTGTGTTTATGCTGTCACATTTCATAATAAATTTGGGTGATACAGCAACATTTCCCAATGATGACACACGAATATTGAGGTGAACAATGAGACATTTTTTCAAACTTTAAACAACTCTTACTGTAATGTTTCATGATATTAAAAAAAACATGAGAACAATTATGTGCCCTTACCCGAAAATTGAATACATTGAATGCAAATTTTATGGAAATTTGAGTGTGTAGCAAGCTTTTTCTTTCCTCAGATGCACATAAGAATTTATATGGAGCTGGCAGTCTTTTTTTCAGCTGTGGACTAAACACTATATTCATTAGACATGGAGTCAGTTCTAGTAACACTCGCCATGCTCATCTTTTACATAGAGCTCATGAGCAAGCAGCTTAAATCAAATGATGCCTCAGCCCTGTATTTATTAAGGCAGACAGTGAACTTGACATCTGGGAAGTTTATCCCCACACAGTTCACAGGTAGATAATCAAATGATGGAGTGCTTTTCTAACATAAAAATATAGCTTCGGATTCATGGGAAGCCAAGCTGGTCCTGAATACTTTTGGGCTCAGAACATATGAAGAAATAAAGGAAACCTGTCCCCAGGTTGACAACCTAACAAGCAAAATTCCAAACAATAATCAATTTTTAAAAATCTTATGCAAATGGTTGGAACATATTGCACTGCTTAACTCATCCTCAACTCATCCCTACAAGAACAGCAGCAGCCCTGTCTATCTTCAGGAAACTCTTAAATACCCATCTCTTCAAAGAGCATCTCCTATCCTAACTCTTACCCATACCTCTATAACCCCTCTACTACTCTTTCTGCATTTCCCTGTCTCTTTTCCTCTGGAGAACTTATTGTCAAATTGATGATAACTGTAAGATTGAGTCTACTTTGTAAGTCTCATTTGATAAAAGCGTCTAAAGCGGCTAAATGCATAAACATAAACACGTAACATCCTCCATTCATTTTAATGGCTCCAGTGTGCTGCAGAAGGCACCAGAACAGACTTTATATTTGTCTATCAACACGCAGCCAAATCAGCTGACATGAGGAGAAAACAAAAAAAGTACATCTAATACGTTTTCGGTTATTCTGTGCTGTGAAGTATGGGCTCCGTTCACATTCAGAAACGTAAAATCATACAGCAGTCTTAGAGAGGATTCGATACTGAAATGAAGGATTCTTCTTTATGCATTAGCAAGCTCCAAATATATTTTGCCGCTGTCTTGGGAGACCAGAACAGTCCTCAAGAGCTAGGTTTCCATGTAATTTAGAACTGAACCCAGTCACAAAAATAGCCTCTGAAAGATGAACCACCTAAACATAGTGAGGAATACAATGAAAAATAATATCCTGTTTTTGTATGTACAGCTATGAAAACATCATTGTTTTCACAGTTATTCCTGTGTGGGATGTTCGTTTTTCACTTTGGTTCTCAGCTTTCATTTTGTTTTGTTTGTCATTTTTTTTAACAAAACGGAAAGAAAAGAGAAACGGGAGAGGGAAGAAAGAAAAGTATCTTAAATGAGGAAGTTTGCGGGGGAGTTTGATGGCCAAAGCTCCTTAGATATGTCACCATTAAGCCAAAGAAGCGGGCATGCTCAGAGCAGAGCACTAATAGCTGCAGTAATTAAAGTGGGCCCGGTCCTTCTCACCTTTGGTTCTGCCTGTGTACTGTGTAAAGCTAAGGGTTGCAGCAGGGCTGAGGTCTACTTAATGAGCTTTTTCTGGGGAGTGGTGCTGCTGCAGTGTGATGTTGTTTTCCCTGCGTTTTGCTTCACATACCTCAGCTCATTACGGTGCATGAAAAGACGCGTCGGTGGCGCCATGACTCCATTGGTCCAATTCATTACCTTGCATCCCTCAACCCTGCCTCAGAGTAGAGCAAGTCACGTCTACAAATTCAAGGTGAAACGGAGAGAAGAGAAAAAAAAGGCGATTCAAATCTGCGGTACAAGGTAAGAGAAAGAAGGGACACTTTGTCTTTAGGGAGGAGCCTCATTAACAAATGCCCTTAATTTGTGAACCCTTCATGAAATATTGAGCGTGCTGGAGTCTGGAAGTCACCACGGGACATGAAAATGAGCTTGTAGGACTAATAATATCGAACGTCAACACTGGATGCAAAATGTTCTACTAATGCTGAGACCACGGCATAATCAAGTGTGAAATTCAGCGTTGACAGGGCTGTGTTTAAAACCCTTTCAACACAAAGGGTTGAAACACTGTCAGGGAGAAAAAGGCTTTCAAATGCCCTGGATGGGAGTGTAATTGCATCAGTGTCTCCATATGAAGCAGCACGCTGAGGTGCAGAGAGCCCGACACATCTCTCAGTGTTGCTAAATTAGCTTTTGGATGTGTCATGTTAGAGTTGTTGGACTCATCCTTATAGCAATGCTTTCCCCTCTTTTTTTTCTACATCCTCCCCTTTTTTTTTCCTCCCCCCTCGACCTGTCAGCTCCCATATCGGTGCTGTGGTGTCAGACGAGGCCTCTCACCCTACAGAGCATAGCTTGAAACCCTGTTCTTCTCTGCCTGTGGCAGCTTGTCACCTGCGTACACCCCATCCTCTCGCCTCCTCCCTCTCCCGTCTCTTTATTCCCAATTTCCCTCTCATTTTCTTGGTGTGGTTTTTTATCGCAAGCAAAAAGAGCAAGCAGATGACCTACATGCACTGGCCTATGACTCACTCACTCAGCTATTTCCTTGTCTCTCTGCCTGCCCATGACCATTTTCACTTGCTCTCACTCCTCTGTCTCTTTTCTTGTCTTTTCCATTTGAGCCCACACTCTGTTTTCTTGTCCACATTGCAGGGTTGTCCTCATGTTAAGGTTACCGAGCGAAATACCACCAATCTTTCCGGAAAGCACTGGCTTATCACCCCTCTCAAGGCTCTGTAAACAGAGGCCCAGGGGACAGTTGAGAGCGCACAACTAATGGGTTCATACATCCACTTTAGACAAACAAATTTCAAATTAAAGGATGGATTTGTTCTTTTACAACTTTGGCAGTACATACTTTTTAGTTTAGAGTTTTGCTTTTTTGTTTGAGACTAAAAATTTAAATGACTATTACACCAAACAGAAAACAATTTACAAAAAAACAAAACAAGTGCCTCACCTGCAGCTTCCTTGTTTCTTATGTGTTACAATGATAATTAATTAATTTGGGTTTAAGTCAAGGAAATGGTTTAAGTTGAAGGTTTAAGTTGAAATGCCTGCTACTGTGGATCTATGAGGATGAGTCAGTCTCATAATGTTATGCGGCTTGATTTTGCTTTGAATACAGTGCATACTAATTTCAACCATAATTACGAGGGCTGACTTTTACATGGTGGAGATCTAAAACACAAAATTAGCTTTTCTATTAAGGATCATCAGAAGAAAGAGAACAGCATGAAACTATGTCCAGCTGTGTGCCAACAGAAACTATATCTGACTTCAAGCCTATGGCTACAAAAACAATTTGATATGAAAGAAAATCACACACCAGTAATTTACAGTCTATTTGTCATGTAACCTCAATTTCCTATGTTGTGGCTGCTGGGTCATGAGGCCCTAGGAGGACAGCCTTTTAGATTTTGTCTCCACTAAACGAGGGCTGCTGCTTCACTCCAGGTTAGTTTATATATCATGTATACCCGGAATTCATATACTAATTTATATATAACGAATATTAGCTTTAAGGTCTGGGTCAGGTCCCTCAAAAGTTTGACTGTGATGTTACCTTTTCTTTCTCCTTTTTTCTCAGATTGAACTGAAGCATTTAAGTGGAGCTACTGCTGTGCGGATAGTGGGAAGTTTGACTCCCCTCCACATTTGCCCGGTCCTGATCCCCCTCCTGTCTGCTCTCCCCTGTTTCTTTCTTGTTTGTCACTCCGACAACAGCTCTTGATCAGTACTGACGGAGAAGGCAGCAGGAGCAGCAGGGAGTGCTGAATAAGACTCCTTAGCCAGACTTCTCTAATAGGGAAGCATAGTGTGCTCTGAAGGGGCTACAGAGAAGAAGCTGTAAAGGTTAGCACTTCTCTTTTTCTAATGGCCAGGTGCATGTTTGGCAGCATATTGTGGCTGGCCTTGGTCCAGGTCCTTCCCCTGCAACTGAGGTGATAGTTCTTATTAGCTATGTGCTCTATGTTCACTTATGCTTATACTCACTTTTCTTTTCTTTGCCATTCGGTGTTGTCAGTGGCAGTGGAAGGAAAAGGGAGTGAATGGTATCAAAGGGGCCTGTCCTGGAGTTGATCAAGGGAGAAATCCTGTAGGTGGCTGTCTTGTATTCTCAGGGGTGACATGACCAGAGGCAAGATAACCACATAGGAGTGGAGCGTCAGTCATCTTGTCTGGGTGGAGTCGATTTTTCTTTGGCTTTGTGTGAGTAATGTCATTAATGTATTGAGATATAAAGCATGAAAGGAGGACTTTTTGTATTGGGCATGAGGATATTTCCCTTGTGACATCTTTCGGATCCATTACCTGAAGTAGCTGACAGTCGGTGCCACAAATGGAGATCCAACTCACTCTTTATAACACTCTGACATTCAATATTAAAAATACATTCAGGATTGAGTGAATGTTTGATGGCGTTTTCAACGACTGCGTCTGGCAGCTGCATGTCATTTAGTACATTTGAAGAAACAAACATGAAAAATTATTCACCCAACCCCCCGCTGCTCAGGCTCCTCCAGCAGCCTTTTAAAAAAAGCCTCTTTTCCAGTCATCTTCACTGCTGCATCCTTACAAACAAGGCGACTTATGTGTTAGGTTAATGCCGATAAGGGGAATGTGCAAGACTGGAGTTATAACATGGTGTGAAGCAGACATTTTGCTCAGCCAACTCACATTAATCTAATTTGTTCCCTCCCATTATCTATGCATCTAGCTTTCTAATCACAGACTCTACAGGCAGAACTGCCATATCCTTTCTTATCAAAGAAAATGATTTCACACAGAATGTCAGAAAATAGAGTGCTGATGGCACCCCAGCAGACTGTTAATCCTATTTGTTATCTACAGTCTAAATTATGTATTTATTTGTAGCTGTAATGAGTATAATTTTGTCATTTAAGATTTTTTTTGGTCATTCTGTCTATAGAGACTCTGTGGCCTATAAAAGCAAACTATGGGCTTGTCTTAGTAACTCTGATATTAATAATGACCGCGGGCTGAATTGTCAATGATCAATAAAGTTGAATGCATTTGATGCTTGAGAGTAGTTAGATGTTTCCAGTGATCAGCACCTCATTATTCTTTTATTCTTTTATTCTATACTCTCCCATTAACTACAGTATAGACTAAGCCACAATATGGCCTCAATCCTTTCGAAATGTCCATCAGCAGCGAGATGTGGCGCTCTGAGGCAACAGACGACCATCTTTTTATCTATTTATATGTTGCTTTTAGCTCAATTTCCAGAAACTAGTTCAAATGACAAAGCGATAATTCTAAAGATGGGAGAGCCCGATGCACAACTAATGTGAAAGAGAAACCTGGCATGGTGGATTTAGACGAGGCCAGAGGGAAGAGCTATAAAATGATCTGCAGCTGCTGAAGGATGGAGCCAGACTGCAGGTTTCACTGGGCTTTCCATGAATGTGGCATGTTCAACATTTCAATAAAAATGTTAGGTTTATCTCTTGTCACTGGGAATTGAAGACAGGGTTTCATTTTGATGAAAGATGCCTATCTGGAACAATACTACTGACATCAATGTCGGTTTTTCACTTTATAAAGTATTGCAAAATGGCTTAAAGGCAAAAGTTATTAATGCAGAACAATTTACTCATGTACTTATTTCAATGCTAGCTATCTTCATTCCAAAATAAAGAGTCCCTAACACAAATGCACATCATAGTTAAATGCTTCTTCTTTTTACTATTACCCGAGTTATTTCTGGGAAAATTCACACCTTGTTTAATATGTTTACAGAAAATTGGCAGCTGTTTTCTCTCGTCTGTTTGAAAAATTAAAACCAATTTTTTTTCATGAAAGATTATGGCAGTTGGACACAAGCAAATACTCCTCTTTGTTTCTGTGTCCCTGTAGTCCCCTCAGATGTTTGTATTGAAGATTATTTAAATACATTTAACATTTGTGCTTGGTTTTCACCCATTCATTGGGATACTAAAACATATTCACAGGCTTTTTAAAAAAATCAATAATGACCATTAAAGTAAATGTTCACATATGGACTTTTGGTTCTTAGATGCATTTACAAAGAATACAAATAAGTCACTTATTCATCCACTCAACCATGCCTTTTGGATTATTATTGATGGTGTTGATATCTTTACACTACAGTCAAACTATTCTCTTCTTCAACATTGACTAAAAATAATATTTCGAATACTAGGAAAGACATCATGGTGACACAACGCCCTGAAAGCAAAACCTTTACGTGTCAACTTTGATGAGTATCTCAGGAATTCACAGAGCCCTTATTTGACTCTGGATTGGTGGTAATTCTGAGAGGATACAGTTATTTTTCTATGTGTGACTCCGGGTCTGCTGGCATTATAATGACCACTCTGTGTGGCTGATTTTGTTGCCTCTTCCTCTGGCAGGCACCTGACTAATGAGCCACTGATGAGTCACACCATGACAGCGGTGCAACTCAATTACCCAGCAACAACAAACGCGAACGTGAAGAGGTGCAGGTTCGTGATCCCAAGGAGAAACAAAGTGTCTTGTTAAGTTGTCTGGTAGCTTTAAAATGTGTTTAACATCCTCCCTCATCAGCCCCACTGCTGCATTTAATACAAAGCTGGCTTGTGCATTCTCTTTAGAAATGTGAATTTGAGGTGTTAAATGAATAATCTTCAAGCGGAACAGCACATAGGATGCATTTAACAATTTTGCACATGCTTTTACCAAGTTTATATAGCCCTTTATTTAAAGTCGGAGTCTACCAAAACCAAGTTAACCTTATAAACTTTTATTTTGGTTTTATATCCCTTGAGATGTGAGTAAATTCCCCCATCAGTACTAAGTCGGAGAATTTCTGTGTTGAATCAGCCTGGGCCACTTTCATTCTCATAAAGGTCAAGTCAGCCAAATGTTCTGCTGAGTTGGCTGTGATGATCTTTATAGAAGAGAAGCTGCTGGGGCAAGCTAGGAGAGATTAGTACAAGCTAGATAGATAGGTAGAGACATCAAACGTCTAAGCCATGTAAAGAGGAACAGTTCTCATTCCGGAGAGTCACCAGCTAGATGGACACCGACTGCTGTGAGAATTCAAATCCCTTTATTGATTTGTTTTATACGAACATCTCTAACCAACTCTTGTCCGAAACCATTGCATTCTCTATAAGAGGAGACAGTGGCTCAGAAAGCCATGGCCTTAGCTGACAGGAGAACCAGAAGAGCAAGCTCTCACGTCAAGCCAACCGATAAATTGACTTTCATCTGACTTAAGATTGAACTTCCTCTCATGAATTATTTTATGTTTTAAACTATAAGGGATGAATTACTCCTGGCAACAACAGTACTGAATAGAACCTGCCATATGCAGAGCCCGACAAAGCAGGACATTTGAGGAACCCTGTGTATAAATGGGTTCTCTAGTCTCCAGTCATCCTAAGGCTATTAAGCTAATTGGGATTCTCAATAGTCCTTCTGATCATGTTTATGTTTATGCATTTAGCAGACATTTTTATCCACTGATTTACAAAGTAGGGGGGCACCAAGAGTTGAACCTGGGACCTCTTGACCTGCAGTCAAATGCTCTACCACTGAGCTACCCCCCAATGGAGGGGCTGGATAATTCCATGCATGCATCATGCATGGTTTTTGTCTCGGTTTCTGTGTGGCTTTTGAATTATGGATAGAAAATGGATGTATGAATTTGAATAATTTGTCTTCAAATAAATTTGATTGTATTGGATATTGGATTAGGCAACAATAGGCTAGCCAGTGATAATAATAGGCTGGAGTTTGCCGGTGAATTGCCGTGAAATTATTTTTGTGAAGATTGATTGCTGTATGTATATGTAAAACTGAATTTAATTGATCGAACAGGTGATATGTCTGTGGGTAAATGGAAATTGTGCTTGTTCGGATTAGAATATTTATAGATTGAGCAACATTAAAATAACATAGAGATTCTAAATATTTACACAGAGCAAATTCATTAATATGGTATATAATATGTCCCATCTCTAAATCTGTACTTGTGAGAATTTTCAACGTCTAAATTACGTGTGTTTATTTCCTTTCATTTCGTTACATTCCATGGAGAGGCTGGTCGTGTGCATGCTGAAAGCCTGTTTGGTGCTGATTAATACAGGGCATCACATTCAAGTTGACAGAGTCATAAAAAATAAACAGTCCCCACTTTAATTAACTCTGCAGAAGAAAGAGTATGACTAAGTCAATATTTATCATGCCGGGCAATCGAGACCCTCGCAGGCCTCCCTCAAAAGGCCCAGTGCTAATTACCTAGAGGCCAAAGGGAGCACAGCTCTAAAAATGATGAGATTGTCTATTAAGTTCCCCCTAAGTGCCTGGACTAACAAAACAAATCACATAAAGGAAAACAAACACTTTTTGTTAATTGGCTGAAGAATTGCGACGGGCGAAGGTACACGTGATAAAAGACTAAGTTTGTGTTAAAAATAAACTTTGTGGCTTAGCTTCCACCTGATGAGAGCGGCTGTGCTAGCTGGAGGATGAGAAACTCCTCTAATTGCCTGTCAGTAAAAAAAAAAAGAAAAAGTTCTGAGGAAATCTTCGATTGTTGTTCAGTGTACTTGCTGTTCTGAGTCGTTCAACAGCTTAAACACACGTGTGGAAATTTTTTTCTTTAATAAAGCAAATGACCCAGAAATGCCTGGACTTCGATGAAAAGAAGAATCTCTTTCAGACGCATTCAACGAAGAATACTGGAAGATTGGAGGTCGAAAAAGGAGCCTGCTGTTAGAGCAGTGAAGCAAAGAGATGTCACACTGAAACTGCACAGCGAGGGGACTTTCCTTATCCGTTAACAAAAAGTACGTCTTTGAGGAGACACTTTTAATTAACTACTCCTTTAGACATTTTGTCTTCTGTATCTTTTGCTTCTCTTATCTCCCTCACCATTTTCTGCTTTTCATTTTGCCCTCTTCTTTCTTCTGATATGACATGGTTTCAGGGACAAGTTGTCTTGGCGTAATTGTCTCCAAAATGCTGCTATGAAGGTTGAAGCAGACTAAGGGTCATTAGAATAATTTGATTATGGCGCTTTTTTTTTAACCTGCAGAGCTCTTAATCCTGCGGTGAAGAGGGAATATTAAATAGTCACCTGCCCAGTTGTGCAGGCTGATAAGAGCAGGACAGGGAAAAGGGGGGGGACATCTGAATTTTCACACACTTTGATTACACAACAGGCATGCAGATGGCTGCAATACTGCCTACGGCTCTTTTGGGCATTATTTTCAACCAAATCCCAAAATTGCCTGAAGCTGTTCAACACATCCACGGCGATAACTCATAGGCAATTAATGAGACAATGTGACCCCAATAGGCAAACCTTGGCTTCACTCTCATCTGTCATCTTCTTGTTAAGCTTTTTTCAAAGAGACAAAATAAACCTTCTATTAGAAATTGTCTGGAATGATTGAAGATGCAGGAAAATGTCATTTTTGGTAAAGACATTAAGATAATTTCTGTTAGATATATAATTATATGATCAAACTATTTAAAAAGTATATCGCAGTGTAAAATCCTTCTATGACCTTTAAAAGCATGTATTCAAATAATGTTTGAGACTCAAACATGAATGTTAGTTCTAGGGTCCTACATTTGCAGGAGTTGTATTTGATATGAATGAACCACAAATACAAAGGTTTCAGTCTAAGGACTTTAGTTTATTCAAATTAAATAAGATGATGTTGCCATAGAAGTGAATGACATTGTAGTATGGATCTTCCAGATTATATATCATTGACAGTAAATCTCTGTCTTGCATTTGGCAAAAATCATTGTTCCTTTGAATAATTCACCAAATATGCTCTGTTCAAATGAAAGCCAAACAAAAACCCATGTATAATTTTGTCAAAATGTCCGAGCGGTGAGGTGAAGGTAAAGCTGTGCTCATACAGATGGACAGCTCACCATCCTTCGAGAGCCATAATTTTATACATTAAGCAAGCTGCAGGATTTCACACTTTATTAATTTGTATTCACTGTGAAGCCAAGAGACACCAGCACAGGGATTTCTTCCTGAAATATTCATCACAATTCCGCAGGGCTCGTATCATTAAGACACCGAGGAAAGAAGGAAAGCAAATAACACCCAAACTAAATGCGTTTGGGGTAAACATTTTACCTTTCCAAACAAAACACAATTACAGAGGTTTGGTCTTGATATGCATCTGTGAGAAAAACGCTGGGACGATATCTTTTCTTTTCAATTTCAAGTCGGCTCTGACAGGCTGGCACGTTGAAAAGCATACAAATGCCTGCTGCTAATGCGAATGCATACTAATAGACTAAAACCATGTTTGAAAATTCTCTATTTTCATTCTTATCTTGGCAGACGTGAAGAAAACTTGGTGTGATCAAGATATAAAGGCAACAAGTGAACAGAATAATTTGGGGTTTCAGTGAAATACAATTTTTTCCTCTTTTTTTTTTTAAAGCTAATGAATGCGCTCAAACTAAATCATCACCGTTGCTAACCACACACATATCTAACGAAAAGAGCAAATATGCATGGACACATTTTATTTTTCCCATATGAATTTGTGGTCTCAATGACAGTACATGCATCCTCCAGAATTAACCTGATGAAAATGTAACAATTTTTGCACCCATGACAGCATTGCTGTTGGAAGGTTTACAAACGAAGAAGAAAGAAAACAAACGATGGAAGAAAAAGAAAAGCAGCTAAAATAATTGGTGTGGGGAAATGCCTCAGTGGTGTCAGAAACAGGATACAAAGCAACACAAACATGCCTACTGCAACATATTCCCAATATACTTAAAATTGACCTGTTTTATCACATTGTGGTGCAAAATAAGTTTTTATCTGTGACTATAATGCTGTGCCATGTAGTCCTGGACATAATGAGAAGAAAGTGCTGTGCTTTTCTATATTTGATTCTGTCTGAGGAAAGTTAAAAATATCCCTGTTATCAAGTGCTGCTTACTTAAAAATATCTACCCTTTCAATTAATTTGACAAGGAAACAGAATAAGATAAAATAGGAGGTTGAGTAAAAATAAAATAAGAAGAGGTTGAGTATATATACTTAACCTGAAGATTTAAACAACACGGTTGTTGTAAATTGAAAAAGTAAGATCTCCTTTTCTTATTTTGTCTCAATCCTGGCTTTTTTCCTCTCCTGCCTGTATCACCTACATTTTCCCACGCTGTCTAACTCACTTCATTTTTAAGTTACACAGCATGGCAGTCTGATGTAACTTCTTTGGTCAAATGAAAATCTTGCCCACTCTTATTTAAATAAATCTCACTGATTTTTCTTCCTTTAAATGTAATCTTTCCTATGTTATTTTTGCTCTTTTTAGCTTGATCTCTGCACAATTTCTTTACAATACTACACAGTTATGACGATCTGTTGAACCGTTATTCAATTTTACGAAAAATTACATCTCTTAAGATTGATAACATTTGTCCCATCCTTTCATTTGATCTCCTCTTGTTGGGATACTTGTACATGTTTCCAAAAATGCCATGATATAAGCTAAATAAATGTATACATGATGAATCAGCAGAGTAGGTTGGTTACAAGGCAGTTAACTGAGTAAAAGCAAATCTAAATAGCTGAGGTATCTGGGTTAACACCTGTAAAAACAAAACCGGATGGTTATAAAGTGCCAATAAAGGGGTTATGAATACAACACTCCGATTTCAAATGTGAAGCGCATCAGCAGCTGCACAAAAGTGACACGAAAGATGTTCTTATGCGTCTCAAAATCTACTTGAAAAGGTTCAACATTATTTATCCATCCTCTTTTGGAGACATTTGCAGGGCTATCTTGCAAGATAAGCAATCCAAGCGTGATAACCAGAGGTCACAGGACATCTTGGTCAGTGAAGATTGGCCATCTCCAAACAGCGAAAACACTATTACTCTAAATTTAACATCAGCGTAAGACCGCGGGTGATGTGGAAGGAACATTAAATTCCAGTATTCGCACTAAATGCATGTGTAGAAATCCAATATGAAACACATTTCAAAGTAATCTCCAAATAACGAGGAGAATAGATTTATATGAAAATCAAATCCTGTGCAGAGTTGCCTCTGTGCGCTTCTGTCTTTTATACATTCCATCTGAATTTAACATTGCACGCTTCTCTTTGCATTCATTTTCTCATTCTTTTGCCTCCTATTTGCATGTTTTGTTTAGTGAATTCTCTACTTTTGTTCAGTGCTTGCATGTTTATGACTGAATCACTGACTTTCTCTCTGCTTTACCCTCTTAATGTATTCCTATTAAATTTGTAACCTATTTTGGTGGCCTGTGTCCTGTTTCAATGGAGTCAAAAATCAGATTAGTCAGTTGAATATTTCCATCTTGAACAAATGGAAAACAGCAGAGACTGAGCAGCAACATGATTTCAAAGCCATATCTCTGCCTAAGTCTTTACTTTAGCAGAATCTACAGGATACAGTGACATAAAGTGTGATAAACATCCAGCTGCAGGGCTCTTCCTGCTGAAAGAATGACATGCTCATAATGAATGTTTCAATGTAATCAATGACCAGCCCCAATGTGTGGGTGGCCGAGCCTCGAAGGCTCCACTAGTGAAAAATGATCTCAGACATGACAATGCATCTCCATATGGAATCCCATTTGTTTACTGTTCTAATAACTGAGGAGCTGATCGTTTTTAGATAAGCTCTGCCCAAATTGATGCATAATTTGTCGAGGTGAATTTAGCTCTGTATTCAAATTGAGCAGTTTGCTCAGCAGGTTGCTGGCAATGTGCGAAAATACTGCTGCTTAGCATTAGCTCCAGCTGGCAACATTTCCCACAGTCATGCTGTTCGACCTCATTTGTACTTCCTGGCCAACAAATTTTAGAAAAACATATATTTTATTTCACTTTAAAGAAAGATGACTATAAATTTGCCTGTCTGAGCAAAACGTTTGGTGGCTACAAATGTCAAAGCTGTCATATAAAAATGTGTTTGATTAATCTCACATGTAATGTGAAAAATACTCTTTTGTTTGTTTTTTCCATGTCAGCAGTCATTAGATTCTTAAATTATAAACAATTTTCCTCAAAATTGAACAGTTCGAAGTATTTATAGGAACAGGAAAAAAATTTAATATTCTCAAAGCAACACAAGTGAAGTATCTAATCTACATGCTCCTAAACAGCTTTGAATTAAACCAACATTAGTAGTTCAACTTTATGGTATAACAAAACTTCTACTAACAACCATTTGCCAAATGAAAGAAAATTGAAAATAAAATCGAACAATGAAAATAATGAAAAATACACATTTGAAGATCCACTGAGATCCAAGATAACACCTTCTAAGGAAGAAGATTAATAGGATACAAGACCTAGTAAACATCTAATTTACATTTATTGCAGTTAATAGAGAAACAACATGTGCCTGCAGACACAGCTCACCTTCTCTGTTCTGAGTCACATTTGTGTTGCTTAGGTCTGTTTGAATCTGTAAATCTGCAGCTTCATAATCCTGAAAAGTGACGGAAAACCGTGATAAAACTATTAGAATGTGTTTATGTACCCCTGACATTGACTTCAGGGTGCTGTATCATGGCTAATGTGGAGAGACATAACCCTGTAAAAGTTATGTTATTTTTCTGAGATGGAAAACTTGGTTGTAACCTTAGTTTAATTGTTCCCGGCTAACAGATTAAACCTCTGTTGACCCACTCTGCACAACTGAACAAAAGTAGGCTAATCTCTTAAAAATTTGAAAGCCGGGGCAGCTCTTCAGAGGCTGGTGTTGCAGACTTCTGCTTCCATCCGTCAAAATGTCCAGAGACGACGTATCCCACATTGCTTCTGATGAAGTAAGTGTGAATGTGTGGGATGTGCTGGATCACTGCAGACCAAAGATGTGCAGAATGAACAAGTTGTGATTTAAAAGATTTCTAAAAAGTGGCACAAAAATAAAGTCCATTTGCCTTTTATGAATCTAAGATACTCAGTCATTGTTAGCCTTGTCAGCATTAAAACAATCAGTGTATATGGCTGTAATTGTGTAGTACTAAGATCAAGATTAGGTTTTTACCAGAAAAGCGTCAATTCTTAAATTTGCAGGGTCTAAGAGAAAAAAAGTCCAACTCTCTTTTGTGGCTAGCACCCATATGTGCAGAAATGACCTGACCCACGTCTTTGTCCAAAAACAGAGGGCTGCCCCTGTAATCGATTGGCTGAACTTCGCCCTTGTAGCTTGCGGCTCATGTCCAAAACATCATCTTATTCTAGCCTCTTGTGTAATACATGTCTGCAAAAAAATTAAACAAACTGGACATTTTCCTACCACTGACATGATCTGAAAGCAGAAACTGAGCTCAGTTTAGTAATTTAATGTTTGACTTTTGTCACGTATGCCTTGGTTTGCTCTTCCTTGGAACTTTTGTTCAACCTTTGTAAAAACTAGGCCAATAATTTCCCCCTTTTCTGACTGAAGTCTCTGTTCTTGTTTGTACCTTGACTGTCCCTGATGATGGCCATATTAGCATGGGATTACTGCGATGTGAGGATCCAGTTTGATTGATGATTTTCTCCCCTGACTGTGTTAAGTGGAACCCTGGTGATGGTGAAATCTAGAGCAATGACTCATCTCTCTCCTTTTTTAAATGAGAGCTATAAACAAATTAAGAGTATGGCTATTTTCTTACCTTATTTGTGTAAGGTAAAAAATAACAGTGCAGTTTTATAGATTACCTATGTTCTCAGGTAGCTCATAATTGGTCCTATGTTAGAAGAGCTTATGTCAAATAAGCCAACAGTAATAGAAGACTCCAAATATTTCCGCTGCCAACTAATGTGCTCAGCTACTCCCTCCCTCGATGAGGCCAAGTATCTGCTGAGCTGGAGATTTGGCCTTGGCCAGCAATAACAACAAGTCCTTTATCAGGAAAAGTGTTTCCCACAGCAGGACGCTGTGGGACTGGGACTAAATGAGAAATGTTTTCATCAGAGCATGGATTCTTGCTCGTCTCTATAACAAACCAAATGTTAAGTGTCGCAAGGTACAGGACAGCTTTGAGCTTGTTTTTGATTATGATTGTGTTAAATCCCCCCAGAGAAAATCATTGTGGAGCAATACTGTACAATCTGATTACAGTATATCAGTGCCAACCCTCTGGTAATTATGAAAAATAATGAGACAAAGGGTGCTTGAGCACTTTAATAAAATGCCTTGAAGTTATTTCTAATTCCTGATTTACACATGCTATTATGGAAACTTCAGTAGAATAAAGCCAATAACTGATTTCCCAAGAGGTCTGTCTTTTGTTAAAACAGTAGAAACCTCAGTGACCTCCTGACAGACATGTCTAGTCTTCCATTTGAATTGCTGGATGGGTCAGAATTCAACTTGAAGATGTGTCAGTTTGAACTGATTTCAGAAGTTTAACCTTGACTCGGGCTTTGATTAATCACATCCCTGAGGTGGTGCCCAAATTGAAGCCAATGCGTGCGGCCCAGTTTCCCTGCTTGTTAGCTACAGTCTTGTATGTTTAAGGATCAGAGAAAAAGTGACAAGCAAAACTTCTGTCTGACCATAGATATGATGGGGAAGATACTGTCCTGCTGGCAATATCTTTTCCTCAAATCTCAAAAAGAGATGTCACAGAGAAAAAATCAAATTTGATCTTATTTACCATTTAAAACTTAATTATACATATGTAATCTACCGTAAAGGTTTCTTTTACAAACACAATTTTCCTGTTTTCCGCTGAATTACACTTTTACACAATTTTAATTCTGATTTATTTAGATCATTTGAGCGTTAAAATCGCAGCTAAATATCACTTATTAATCCTCTCAATGCTCTATGCTCCAAGATATGAACAATTATTATTAAAACCCTCCAACTAAAGTGATTGTGACTATTTTGGAACTTTTATTCAAGCCTTGTCCACA
The DNA here is from genome assembly GCA_907169785.1 of Menidia menidia. Taxonomy (NCBI): domain Eukaryota; kingdom Metazoa; phylum Chordata; class Actinopteri; order Atheriniformes; family Atherinopsidae; genus Menidia; species Menidia menidia. The sequence goes on along the minus strand of CAJRST010006668.1, from coordinate 15,043,011 downwards.
CCTCTGCCCACAAGCCACTTGTTGTTGTGCACAGTGACCGCTGGGTCAATTTCTTGGCAGCTTAAATCCAGAGCCATACCTCTAAGCAGCTGCAGTGCTCGTGGCCAGAGCTTTATCTCTTGTCTAGCCTTAGTCCCACAGGCTAACCCAAGGCCAAGCAGCTTCAAGCCCCTGGCTAACTTCTCTTTATATCTGAGGATCTCATATTCTTACCATGAGTAACTAATGTCACCGGTTTCTAACAGTGCCTTTTTTTATAACACTCATGAGAGCCCACTCTGACTCTATTTTAGTCAAGGATTTATGAAAACAAATTATTTTCTTTGCTATTTCATTTCCACTTTAGTCTTATGAATTTCAATTGCTTCAAATCAGTTTTCTAAAATTCTGATATTTTACTGTCTGTAGGAAAATGCTGTGATATTTTGTTGCTGTCAGTACTCTGTCTTTTTCTCTCCTGCGGATAGCTGTAATTTCTGGGTGTGATTACATACTTTTTTCACTCTCAGTTTTCTTAAGATTTAGCCCAGGGTATAATTCAACTCAATCTATTTCTTTTAGTTTGAGATATGTCCAGTTCCTTTACCCAGCCTGTTTGTCATGAAATCATCTCTGAATGTGCATTCAAGACCATTTATTTAAAGTTAAAATTGTAAAAAGTAATTCAAATCAATGCAAATTGATAAGAATCATTATTCAAGATTTACTATTGTTAAAGAGGCGTGACAAAAAAAGGGGGACAAATAAAAGCTATTTGTTCATTGCTGTGCTGTTTTTCAAGCTTGGTAGTGGCTTATCTTCTGGGTCCACGGATAATGTCAGCAGGTAACAAAGGCGGACACTCCAAGTTGACAAGATGGAGAGAAACGCAGGAAACAGTTCAACATCTGGGGAGCAGAAATGCTCCTTTGCAGTGACATGTCCAGGACTACACCATCTGCTGTTAACAGGCACTGTACTCCCTCATCCTTCCTTGTTACCTCTGGCTGTACACTCACATTCAGCCCATGCCGATCACAGAACCGGCCTTGTTTACAACTTTGTCCAGGAACCCACAGATTTTGTCAGTAGTGCCACTCCATCAGTAGTCAGTAACGTATAAATAAAATTGCTTTCATGATGTCCTGGCTGTGTCCTCATCAGGGGGGCAAGCCTGTCAGTTGTATCCTCCAGTGCTCTCACATTTCCCCAAATGATCAAAAGAAGAAATGTTTTAAGCCTATTTCCTTAATTCTGCTCCTGCTCTGTACCTTATACATCTACCCTTCAACTCAACTTGATTCCAGACATAGCTTGGGGTTTTGAAAGCTAATTTATTTCAACATCACTCTAATAAAACCAACTATTTTTTTGGAATGAATAAGTTTTTTGGTTTCTAAAGAACTTTCAAGAATTACATTTCCGTCTGACAAAGCGAGGGTACTAATCAAAGCCTTTTGCTGAGGTAACAATACTTGTACTTCTTGGTTGCTCTTCATTATGTTCAGACAGATTTGTGAAGACGGTCATAAAGTGTCTCTTTATTTAGAAAGAGTTACTGGTATGGGGAATCTTTTTGATACTTTTTCATTTAAAGTCACAGCAACTTCTAAGTGAATTACCAATAGTTGAGAGTTCGGAAAACTGAAAAGCAAAAATGAACAAAAACCTAAATGGTAATAACTCTTTTTCTGTTGCTTTACAATTATGAGTCATAACTTTTTTCTTTTTTACGGTGAGGCTAACAACCTTCTGTTGCTATGGTTCTGGATGATATATAATGTAAAAATAGTTTTTTTAATGTCAATCTTTTGAAAACCGAAAAAATGCAAAGCTAAAAGTTACAATTGCCTCTTTTTGCCATTTACCTACTATGCAGATATTACGTTTTTATACATTTTCTCCTCCCTGGTTCAGTAGAAAGGACTTGGATATAGAAAAAAAGAAATAAAAAGCAAACAGACAGGGAGCAGCATGCTACCACAGCATGGCTCCATCCAGCAAAGGAACTGTAGAGAGCATTGTTGCCCTCGTTTTGTTACAAACATGCTGTTGGAATACGAATTCAAATCCTTGGAGCAGGAATTCCTCTAATGTCTGCTTCCAGCCACACTTTTATTTGCATCTTTTTAACTGTACCCCCGCTAAGCCTTCTGTGAAACATCTGTAGAAGATGACCCCGAGATGCAGGTTGCACAGTAACTTTGAAAATCTCACAGTTGATTCCCTGATAGCCTAGTACAACCAGTGCACCATGCCATATCTGTCATACATGGCACGTTGGACAAATGATGCCATTTATGAAATGACAGTGGAGATAGAAGGATTCACAGCCATTTAAAGGGTACTCTGTCAGCCAGTTACTGATCTGGGATGATCATAATGTTCTTCTCTTTTCCTGCTTTCTGAGTTCAGATGACAATAAGATCATGTTAATGAATTCCTCCTATGTGCTGATATGATGTGGTCTCATCTGTTCAGCGATATTGCCTTTCTGACAAGGGGACACCAAGCCGTGGACAAATCTCTCCGGCACACCACGAGGAAGTAATGATCTGCCTCTTCCTCGACAGCCGTCACATTACATTGTCTTGCTCACACGACTGATCTTATCTTTTTTTTTTTTTTTCGCAGGTTCAATTGAGTGTTTAAAGGTCGAAATGTGTTCTCGGGAGAATAGAAATAGCAGAAATCATTGTTAAATGTCATAGTCAAGTCATCAGACTTTCTAACCAGCCAGTTTGGATGCTGGTGGTGCAGTCCATTTTTTAAGGGCTTAATGAAATGTTCTTGGTTAGATCCTAACTCCACTCTTTCATTACAGATGTCACTTCCATTCATGTTTGATGTGAAGTGCTAATATGATAACAATGGAATAGTTTATATTTTCATTGCCTACAGGTAAATGTAACTTGTTTCTTACTGGGTTAATTCCATCATTCAAAGTCTAGCCTTTGTTTTCTGTAACTGGCCGATGCTGCATTTTAAAGCTGACCCAGTTAGTTCAGCAAGCAGAAGCAGTTGATTAAATAAAACATTGGGATTTCTAGTTTAGCTATAAAGTGACCATTGCACCCTTCATTATTTTGCTGAACTGGACACATGATTTTTAGATTTTGGCTGTAAGATGCAGTACACCGGGCTCTAAATTCAGAATTGTAACCTGACAGCTATCTGTTTATTTTGCAATACACCACTTCCATGTTAGTTCATTATGTTGGTGAACAATTCTAAATCATATAAGCAGGAATGAAGATATAATATTTTTTTGTAAGGTGTATTTCTGAAATAACATGGGGAAGTGGTATAAAGTGATTAACTGTTCCTAAGTATGAATAATTATAAGGCAGGTTCATTAACACATTTGGAATGCCTTCATTAGTGTTAAATCAACATTAGCTAAATTACTCATGCTTGACTGTCCAGGGATATGTTTTTTCTCAATGATCAACAAGGTCACAATAAGGCGAGTAACTAACTTAAAAATACTTTTGAAATTTAGATGAAATTGAAAAAGCGTAATTCTTGTTTGACTTTAGACTTGGCTGATTTCATGACTTAACCATTGGAAATAAATACTACTATTAAAAATACATAAAGCAAGTTGTAAAGATAAAAAAAGCCCTGATGTTACATGATGGAGCAAGCTGAAGAAAACTTTTTAGTCCATAAACGCACCCACATGTGTTTGTAATTTTTTAAGATTTGTTCCTAATGCTTATATTTAGTAGCCCAATTCCTCATTTACCCATTCCCAGATCATCATCATTGTTTGCATTATTCTTCAAAACAAGACGTGATCGGTTCCTCACTGTTTTTTTGTGGCTTCAGAAGTTCTGATCTCGGTTGACTTGCCTCAGAAGCATTTAGAGTTTAAGTTAATCTTTCAGAAAAGGACACACAGCTTGAACAGTGATCTCATGGCATCTTTATTGGATAGTGAGTACTTTTAACACTCATATTCCCTTGGTGTTTCAGATATCAGGTAGTGGAAGAACTTAAACAAAGTGCACCGTAAAGTATTTGTTCAACAATGTCATTAGTCTGGAGAAAAACCATTTACCAAATCCTTGTGTTTACACAGTACGCATTTCTCTGTAGGTGTTATGCAAGTACTTGTATTGCATTTTTATGACAACATAGAATTGCAAACACTCATTTAGCATTCCTTCCAGCACACTGCGTCTCAAAAGTTCACCTATGGAGCTTGTCAGTATCCCAGCTAACAAATGGTGCCACACACGGTTCAACCTCATGAAGACAGAAACATCCTCTAACTCTTTATTTTTATTGAAGACGGAGAAATAGGTACAGATGGTAGGTCGAGAGCTTGAATGTTGCTGTTTTCTGTGGAAACGCCTGAGAACTAAAGCATGAGCATCCATCCAGCTGCTGTTGAGTAGGGCTTCCTCTGGGGAGCCAGGGCCAACAAGCCTCTCCGCGCTCTGTCTCTGCTGCAGCACTCAGCTCCTGGCAATCGGGACGTGCATGTGGAGTATACAATTACATCTCTTTTTTCATACGAAAAAAGAATGTGGATGTTTCATTCTTTTTAAAAATATTTTTTTTAAATATGGAATCACCTGTTATTGCTGTCAAGTGGGTAAATATTAAATTGCACCCCTTGCAGAGAGAGTGTTTTTTCTTATTTTTCTCGTGACAGAAAGAGTCATATCTATGGCACACAGTCATTGGTTAATTGTAGAGTCCAAATTTGAAGCTAACTAAGTAACATTTGGTGCTAAGAATGCTAATTAAGTGAGCTGTGAGGTCACGCGGGATTATGTACAGGAAGCATTTGAAAAGTATTTGTAAATGCAGCAGCCTGGAAATATTTATTTATGCAATGAATAAGTCATGGCTGGTGGATTTTCTGGTTGGTTACATTGCACAAATGGTGTGAAAGCGTGCAATGGCGGTGGTGGCGGTATGATTTCCCAACACAGTAATGAATTATAAAGTAGTAACTTTCCCCCTCAACAGGTTGGATGAGACCCAGATAAGTTAAAGACAGGAATTAAATAAAAAGGGCGATTCTCGGGTTTAGCTGTAAGCTCTGCTGCTTTATCCATCACTCTGCAGGTGTTTAAGTTTCAAGAGAGACCTCAAAGTGCTGAAAAGGTCACAAGTTTAATCTCTGTTGTAGCAGAGTGATAACTAGTCACTCATCAGTGTGAGCAAGACGGTGTAACCCTACCTGCTCTCTAATTGTAATTCACTCTGGATAAGATTGCCCTCTCAGTGGTTACAAAAGAAAATCCACCCTGGATACTACGCTGTTAGAACAGGCTTAGTAGAAGTTGTGTAAGTCAGATGACTAAATCGACAAATTATCCTATTCTGCTTTCATTTGGAAGAAAAAGAAAGTGCTCATAACTTGCATCACTCAGTCAATTAAACTGAAGCATTCCCATCCTTTCTCTCACACCCACATTGGAGAAAATCACAGGTCAATGTAGCCTTCATCACTTTAAACTGCCTTGTGTAGTCCACTGATTTCCATATGAAAGGTGTTTTTCACCTTAAAGGCATTAATATTTACCGTCACACACGGCTCTTCAGTAAAATGTAGAAAGATATCATTAATATCAGTTTAATTTGCAGTGTAGAAAATGCAGAAGGATGTCACGTCTGGTGTCTCGTCTTGTCTTGATTACCTATTGTGTACACCTGGGGTTCCCCTCCCTCATGTGTTTAAATAGTCCTCGTTTCCCCTTGTCTTGGGCGAGTGCGTTTTCGTCTCTTGTCCGTTTCGTCCGTCTTGTTTCGTCTTTCGTCACCCCCACGCCAGGTTGTTCTGTCATGTGGGTGGGTTCTTGAAGGGAGGACTCAGGTGCGGAGATGACGGAAAACAAGGTTTATTATAACAAAACGGTGGAAGTCCAGACATGAGTACAAATCAAGGCTGTGGAAAACTGTGAGCAAAGTAACAAAGCAATAAGCAAACAAGACTGAGGCAAAACTATGACAAAGTAACAAAATAAAGATTAACAAAATTGTGACAAAGCTGTGGCAAAACTGTGACAAAAAGCAAACCTGGCGTGGGGGTGACGAAGGACGAAACGGACAAGACGGACAAGAACGCACTCGCACAAGACAAGGGGAAACGAGGACTATTTAAACACATGAGGGAGGGAAACCCCAGGTGTACACAATAGGTAATCAAGACAAGACGAGACACCAGACGTGACAGAAGGATATCTTTAATGTAAGTTTACCATGCAGTAAAGACATTAAAAAGTGTTCAACTACGAATCAGTGCACTTCAAATCAGTGCAAACCTGGGTGCCATTGTTTCCTAAACCCATGTAAGTGGTTTTACTGCCTGCTCCTTAGAGATGGTGAAAACAGCTGTAAATCCTGAGTAAAATAGATACAAACGAACAGAGAGGGGGGAAATGTGCCACAGTGGCTGCATATTCACGTCTTCAGACTTAATAAAATGTTTTCAGACTGTCTAAAGTGTCAAAGAAACATTAGCTCTTAATGCCAAAGTGGGTCAAGGGGCACCAAAGCTGAAAGACCACATGCCCATGTTCACCTGTGGCAGCAACACAACCGGTTGTCTGCACAGCTGCTTGCATCATTTTATTTCCTTTAACTGGCAAATTGTCGTGGGGTTCCCGCACAGTCTTGGAGCTCAGCTGAAAGGAGCTCAGCTGAAAAGATGAAAGAACAGCACATGTACGTTTCACTCTCACTTACAAAAGGCACAGCCTGCAATGTATCCCAACTTTGGCAGTACTCAAATGGGTTTCCCATTATACTCCAATGAGAAGATGATTTTAACTCAGTCAGCTCTCCAGTTCCAACAAGGCAGATGAAAGGTGGACAAGAGGCCGCAGAGTGAGAGGAGATTGAGCATCTGAAATATGGCATCTAGGAGAAATGTGTTCAATTTGTATTTGAAGCTGTAACAGCTTTGATTGTTGGAGATCAGATATTCAAAATATTCTCTTCATGAGTCTTGTGTGATTTGGGAGCTTATTTTATTTTAGAGGTGCCATGCTGACAAAGAGAATCCTATGCTGTTCTTCATGTAAAAGGAAAAAAAATGCCTGATGCTGGTTTTCAAAATGATTCTTCACACTCTTATCAGCACGGCTGGTTTAGCTATGTTAAAATAACAAGGCCACCGGCCCCCAGGCTTCATGTATCCCCTTTTAAAAAGAGAATCAAAGACTATGTCTGATCGCACCTCAACATGAGAAGTCTGTTTCTCAGCTCAAAATTAGCTGAGAAATGGAGTAGTATTTCACTTAATCTGCTAAACCTGATGTCCGAAAAATGATCTGACAAGTACCACAAGACACATAACCAAAATGCAATACAGTCAAGGGCATTTTTCATTCAGAGGAGGACTGAAATGAATGTAAACAGATTGTCAAGCTGATACAGTGTCTTAGATGCCAGCACCTGATTTAATTTAGATGATTAGTGAATATTTGATTTTAAAGAATGTGAGGTGACCTTTAAGGTTGAAACCTACTTTGAGGAGTGTGTTTCCTTGAAATGACACAATCTAATGGGGAAAAATATAAGAAGTAACAAGAAAAACATGGACCCCATCATAATGTCTTGACTTCACAGGGTTTCTTCGTGATCATTACTGGGACCTTTATCTTCCTCACAAGGACCCGTATTTATGTAAATGTATAAATACCGGGCTAAACTTTATTTGACATTTCTCATGCTGCTTTTAAAGCCCTCTGTTGGATCACAAAGCATTTCAGAACATCTCCTATACTGACACATAACTTCTGATGAAGAGGTCTCACTCTAAAACCCTGTGGGAGGGGATTTTTTTTCAGTAAGACAACAGTGTAAACGGAGTAAAGGAGACAGCTGTCTGAGTAAGAGTGGAGGGATGTTACAGAAAGAAAAAAAAAAGCTTAACATTGAAATAGAGATGACAGAACAGGACAGAAAGAAAACTAGTGAACGTTGGCTTTGTTTTTTAGCATGGTCATCCTTGTCAGACTACCTTTGTGAGAATGTTGTACGGTGAGAATGTGGGTAGATTTTCAAAGATGGATTGATAATAAATAGAAAAACTATTACACTTACAATGCTGCCTACTAATTGTGATGACTGTCTCTCATCAATTAAGTTTAATGGTATGATCCCTGACTGGGCTTGAATGAGTCTCAATAAAAAATTCACCTTCTTTTCATTATCTTTTGGGAGCTGCTTTTGAATTAAATGGTTGGGCTGTGCACACAAATCGGAGCCATTTAATACAATTGTTTTGTACATCTTTAATTCGAAAGGTTAAAAACAACATTGCACATCAACTCTACGAGCAGGAGGAAATAAAGAAAGAAATGTGCTTGGTTTAGAGAAACATGTCTCCAGTTCAGGCAGCCATTTCCAGCTTTCCCTGTCTGCATAATTAATTTACATAATGTTGTTTACATTATTATAATAAAAGCTTTACAGAAAGTGAGGGAGAGGCGATGTGAGTGCTTTGTCTGCAGTAAAGGGGAAGTGAATGTCAATTAATGTATTGCTGTGTATAACCAGCATTAGTCAAATGTGATTTTCTGTCCTAAGAAACAAAGTTTTCATATATCGATCATCATAGATCATGTGATGATACACAAAATAGTTATTATAAATTCTGTCATCAATCAGCTAATCAAACAAAGTATTTTCATTTACACATTTACACAGAATGACAGGATCAAAAGGATGATTTAAAGTATATATCTAACTTAACGTAAATGTACTTCTATTTTAGGATACTGCAGCAAAACAAAAGGAGTGTTTTTGTCAAACCTTTATTTCAAATATTGGATCCTGCACTTGTTTCAATTTTCCAATATGTTGAACTGTACATTTCTCCAAAAAAAGGGGGTTTTCCCATTGATCAAAAAGCCTGCTGCACAATGCTATCCTCTGGCTTTTTAGAGGGTATTTTGGGTGTTTACTGGCTTGGAGTCTGTTTGTTATTCACATCCAATTACCCATGCAAAATTTAGGGCTATTTAGAAACTGCTTGCCTAAATTATAATGTGACTATCCATATTTAGTTAAAATTTAAAATCCTGCAGTTCATTTAAGAAAATACAGATCAGAGAGTTAATATAACCAAATCGAATGGTATGAGTGCTTTTTACGCAGTCTCTTTAATCCAAGGGGGACCTCAGAGGATGCTGGAGAATGCACCAGTAGGTAATTGAGGGTTAAGTGTCCGGCCTTAGGACACTTCATCATGTGACCCGAGAAAGCAACCCTCTGACTGACAGGTGACTTTTCTCTCTGAGCTACAGCTGCCCAGTGTGGTGTAAAAAGCAAGGCAGACGAGAGATCAGTGTAATCTCACGTTCAATCCAACACAACTGACACAGGCGCTTTCCTTAAAATGTGTTCATCATGATACCAGTGGAGCTATAATTTAGGCTGGTAAAAATATCACACACCACCACCATTGGTTTTACAGCCAGACAATCAAGTGCCACACATCCCAAGATGTTTAAGCTAGAGGGAAATATAGCCAAAAATAAAGCAATTTCAGGCACATTACATATCAGGAACGAATTCCCTTACAATGAACAATTCAGGTGGAACTTTCCATGTTTGCCCAATTTGAAAAGTTGGGCAAGTTGATTGGATTTTCTTGAAAAAGTCAGCAACAATGATCTTCCTTGGTTACTGCACTAGAAAAACCATGTCCATGTGTCATGTGGATTAATGCATTCAAATGTTTCCCATTTGAATTTGGCTGGCTTATTGAGTTGCTTTGGACACTATTCTATTCAACTTTTTTTCATTGATGTATTATAAGATTAAAACAGCCAAAAATCTGCCCGTGAAGGGGCTTGTTATCGTACAGAATTTCTTCCATTAATGCACTCTCATATGCAGTGTTAAAATGTTACCCTGTTCTCATCATCGTTATTACTCTGCCACAGATAATATATGTGTCCTTTGCCCTTTCACTTTAGAGGAAGATAATATCATGCTTGATGCTCTGACTTTATTGGATCATGAATTTTGAGCTCTAATTATGCATACCACTTTTTAATTAGAAAGTTATTACAGGGGGCCGGATTGCAGATGTGCGTGGCACTCTTTGCTCAGACAAATAGTTAATGTGTTTAGCAGTGTGCATGACTCCTCACACCCTGCATTAGAATGCTTATTTTGGTGGGCTGGCAAAGATCACACACACTTTGCTCAACCACTGTTTCAGGTCCGCTAATGCCCTAATTGTTTGCGATCAGGCTTTTGTAGAGATGACAAACTGCTCGACTCTTTGGTTAAAAAAACTCTGTGACTCACTGGTGCATTAAAGAAATGTTAGTGAGCTCTGCTCTGATCTCTTCAGTCAGCTATAACAAAAAAAAAAGGAGAAAAAAAAGGAAAAGAAGTAATTCATTATTCCTTCCTCTTGCTTTCAATACTATTTATCCCTGAAACTGGAATGCACAACTCCTCATGAACATTTAATAACATGAGCATAGGCTCACACAGCTCATGCGGGGGCGTAGCTTCAGTATGAGCCTCAGCCAGAGAAGGATTATTCAAGAGATTATACACAAATTTAGGCAACAAAAGGGTTTTCATAGATAAACACCCTGTTGATAATGATATTCAGACTTCAGTTGCTATTCACCTCCCCTGAAAACAACTTATTGTGGCCTATAGATAGTCAGCAAACATTCAAGCTCAACTTTGGTAATGTATTCAGTTGAGTCAGAAGTCTATTTCATCTCAGTCTATTTCAAACGGCAGATTTGCTGAAGTGAAATAAAGAAAAAAAGACATTTGAAATGTGGCCCTGGCTCTGCAAAGAACCTCCACCATCCTTTATTTTTACGAGTTTGTCACAGTAGACAAATCAGAAGTTATTCTTTAGTTTGCTTTACAAAGAGTTACATGTCCAAACTTATCACCAAAAAGAGTTCAATATATCTAGAAAATGATTGAAAAAGTTTGCCAAGCCCGAACAAACTGTGCCCTCTTCGAGTTATCTTATACTGAGAGACCAACAGCCTTCAGGGGAAGCCCTTGCAGGATAGACGGTAAAAGAAAAAAAACATTTTTGTCCTAGCAGTTCAGTCTTCATCTGGCAGGAAGCACTGCTGAGAATCAGTTCCCTAATCCTGTTTCCAGTAGTGCCATTTTGTGCTAAAACATACATTAAGGCACACTGAGACAGCCAAGAACAAAATGGAGCTGAAGCTTTATTGAAAGAAAGCAACTCAAATTAAATGTTGAGTAGTTAAATAGTTAAAACTGAGATTTATTCAAAAAGGAGTAATGTTCATATTATCCTCCTGGCTTTGCAGAGAAGTCAGTGCTGACTTATACTAAGACACCACAGAAACGTCAGTGTAAATATGCAATGGTAGCTGTGATGATGAGAAGACCCGTCACGTTGAATTCTTCAAGACTTGCTGTCACAAAAATGAAATGAGACTGTCATTTTTGACGAGTGAAAAAACAAGAGTCATTGCTTTTCATTGTTTTTTTCCACACAGACCCAGAAAATATTCATTTATTTTCAAATGTTACCCCGTGAGAACAAGAACATTAGGGAGTAGAAAAAATTATCAGGACCAAATTTGTTTTAAAACATGAAATTTTCCTGTAAAATCAGGATTTCAACATGTTTTATCCTCAAAATATGTTTATCTGTTCCAACTTTGATGTGGTGTGTACATATGTCTATATTTGTTATCATGGGATTTATAATGACAGTTATTGCGTCTTCTTTGAGCGGTGGATGAATAATTTGTAGCATTTTCTCCTCTGATTGATTTTACTCAGCACATATTCATCAAATAAAAGTGCTTCTCTGGTCTGAACAACTTGACCCTGTTTATTTCAGCTCATCTTTCCTTTTCAGTGCCCCTTTAAAGCGTGTCAAATATGTTGCAAGTAGACCAATCTATCTGATGGATAAATTGATCTTGACAACTTCCACATCAGAAATGTCTCCATTTGGCCAGTGAGATGACTTTGTAATAGATAGACACACAGCTTATATAAAAGCCTTGTTAAGTCTTTGAAAAGAACCAACCAAAGCCAAAAGACATGGGGCATTTATTGTTCAGACATGCTTAATTTGATAAAAAATAATGCCAAACACCCTAATCTGCATTTTGTTTTGTGATGTAAGTGTTTAACAAATGGCTGATTATAAATCAAACCTAATACTTTTCCATTTACATCTATGATTGTGAAATGTTCACAATCATTGCGGCGTCCCATTTTTTAATTGCGAGCATTAAACACCTGTTTCCTCTAGAATTACTGCAGCTTCTGTGCATCTGTCTCTGGGTTTAGTACTGGGCTGCTTTTACAACACTGCAAGGCTGAATGCATCCAGAATGTATATTACATAAGCTTCGAGCTGCGAGCACAGCATACCGTCATATGCAATTGAACACGATGATCATCAGAGCACTTTTACTCATTTACCCAACATCTAAACCCACCATTTCATCTACTACACAAGTTATGTCATAAAGTTGGGCAATATTCCCTGGAGTTACTTATCACTGCATCACATATTTCATGAAGTTGCTACACATAAGAACGCCCTTTGGTGTTTTATCTATTTTACACTTGTATAGAATTTAATAGCAGAGGCAGTTTCTACCATACATTGGTGTACATTTTGCTGTTTTAGAGACTGTCCTACATACCAACAAGAGATTACTGAGTATTTACAAACAGACCAAATTTTTCTAATTTACCAATTTAAGAGTAAATCTTCTCTAGTGGTCATGACAGCGACTTCTTGTGACTTTAAAGATGTTAAAATTAATTCATTTAACCATTAACCATGTTCATTTCCTCTCCGGGAAACGTTCTATTGCGGCATGTTCAAATGTAACTAACGCAGACAGAAATTTAAAGTAAGTGAAGATTATGGTCACACACAGAAATTATGTTTTTAGCCTCAGAATAATTATGTTTGCATCCTAACAAATTCCCATTTTGATTTATGCCAACATTCTATGATGGGTATTTAAGGTGAAGAAAGGAAGGGAAATGGACAAAATCCCCAGAGTCAAAATGGGAGCCGATTTACAGTTGTACATTCTGCTGGAGAATAGTCTCTAAATTAAGACTGAAGTGCTTTTGGCAGTGTGGGAAAACAAAGGTGACGAAGAGTGCACCGGGAGACAGGCCAATGTGCTCTGGAATAAGAGCAAGCAAGATGAAATAACGCAAATCTTATCCACAGATCACATGGGCTATGCTTTTAAAACATTCTTTTAAATCATGTATTTTAGTTCAAATTGTTAGAGATAACACCGATGAATATGTGAAAGTTTTGGTATTCTTAGATTAATTGACTTAAAACCTACATTTTCTTTAACCATGACATGCTACATGTCTTTCTTCCAGTGGACTACAAACTGAAAACACAGATAAAACACGTTTCTGTACTCTCAACTTTGCCTCTCATCCAGCTCTTTCCCCAAATCCAAAAAGCTAAGTCCAACGGGCCGCTGGTTTGTGGACCCTTGTGACTCATAATTAGTCTGTCTCCTAACTTTAGGTAATGAAGCCATGGCAGAAATCAAGTTTTGCTCCCTGCCACGGCTTCATTACACACTGCCTGCAAAGCCTCTGTTCTCTCTGGTGACTCACACAGTATGATCACCAGCTCCCAGCAGCCAACGCTTGTGTGCGTCTGTGTCAGGCCTTTATTGTCCTCATCGCTCATTAAAGCTCTCCTCTGAGGGTTGCGGTGACAATAAACACAACAACATTAGAACACAGAATGCAGCCTTGTCTCTTCTGACCACTGAAACAGTCGGCTGGATCGATGGTCTCCGTGACACGGGCGAGAACCGCGGGGTCGCTCATCACATCAAGCCGCTGATAGCATGGGAGGATGCAATTGTGGCCTGCCTGAATGGGTTTTTAATTCAAGCATTTATTGGAAGGAGCAGCGGCGTATTGCCTTCCTGAAAGTGCCACGCTTTCGGCTTTAGACTGACCTTGGTACATGGGACCTAAAGTTCTTCATCAAACCTTTTCCACTTCTCTCAAAGTCTTTGTTTCCCTCAAGGGCTGCATCAGATCTTAAGTTAAGCGGCCAGTTAAGTAAAAAACATTTGTATACGTAAGAAACAGGCCAAAGAGACTAAATTTTTAAAACTATTTTAGGTTAATTAAATCAAGTCATGAATAAATTATGTTCAAATTCTACTGTAATTCTTTCATATTTGACGGCAAAAGACGCTGTCCTATAAGGTGCTGTTTTTTTTTCTGACATCGACATTTATCATTTGTCTTTCTGTTTCATTGTACCCTCCAACACTGGACGTGGTTTTTCACAGCTGGCATTTATTATCTTAGATCATTGTTAACCGAGACTTTGTGGAAAAAATATGGACCAACAGGAACTGCAGACATGTGTAACAGCAGTTTATTACCTCTGCCTTTCACCCCTTTAGCACCACTGTGATTTACCCTCAGAGTTATTAGGAGAAAAGTAAGCTTTACATACCAAACCTTATATTCTTTATGATTAGATTGTTCAGGTGCCAGTTCTTGATTATCTATATGTTCATTAAATAAAAAAGGTGTGAGACATTGACAGATTAATAAATCCAGGGTCATTTCTTTCACAATTCATATGAACAACATTCAAGCTCCACATGTCATCAATCCAGATTCAAAGCTTTGTTTTATTTATCTGTTTTCCTTGGAGACAAGATTACATAACTGTAACTGTCCTTTCTAAGATTTTAGGTAGGGAAGGTACTTTTGATGGTTTCTGACATTGAATTACAGTCATACTTATTCATTTGGCAAAAGCTGCAGGAGGAACTAGCGTCACATACCACCATTTTGTCAGGAATCTGTATCTGATTTTAGTTCCCTTAAAAATAGCAAACCAAACAGCAATGTGCAATTCTATAGCCTCTACTTTGTTTAGATCTGCAGAAAAACAAACCACTGTTCCTCATACTTTTGAACATGTTCTGCAGAGGACCAGCTAACTTTAGAAATCTTTCAAAATCAGAAAATAAACAACACAGAGCAGAGACGGCACATTTGAAAGCCATTGTCAAATGGCACTTGTACTGAAAACCTTAATGGTAGTCATGGTGCAGGGCATTTGTCACATGGGATGTCAGAGAAATACAATCATTCACAAAAAGGCCAGCAAAGTACTTATGTACTAAATGTGCATTTTCTTTATGCCAACAAGCTCTCAGGAACTCAGATAGTGACAAAATAATTAGAGGCACTAGCAGAAAGAACAAGTACTTGCCTATTTTTGAACTTTTGCATTGTTTAGAAAGAGTTTGGAGGGAACCAAACTTTCTCCCATTTCTGTTGTCTGAGAGATTGACATTCTTGTATAATTGTACATTTTTCTGCAAAAATAACTTTTATCAATAGCTTTGGGATCTATTAACGGGCAGGTAACAAGTTGTAAACAACCAATACGTTTCCACCAGAGGTGAGTCAGAGAAGATGCATGAGGTAAATGCTAAAAAGCAGAAAAATATTGTTTTTACAGTCCCATCTCCACAAATGTTCAACGATATTATAGTTGTTGTTTCACTCTTTTAGAAGTGGTCTTCAAATTTTGTTGGGAAAAAATTACAAGTAAATACAAAAAAAAATAGTTTTGATCCACTCTTATTCAATGTTAGAAACTTTGGCTCAAAACTTTGAGCAAGCGGTGCAAATGTTTGATTGATCCATTAAGAAAGCATCTACAGGTAAAGCAACAGTTTGGAATCTCCAAAGACCGTTTATGTCTAATCTGTCGCCTTCAACCAGACAAATGTACATTTCAAGACTGTAGTCTTAATTATCCAAGGTGATTAGACACTGTGAAAGACTTTTCAAACGCAGTCATTATGACACATTCAAATTCAATCTACCAGCAGGCAAAAGGCTATTACAGCCGGCATAGATTTTGATTACTGATTATATGCTTGGATGACTTCAAACCTCTTCCCTTACATCACTTCACAAAACTAGAAGGGAAAAAAGTCACTTTTCTTCTGCATCCATTTATTATTACCTTCATGTTTTGACCTGCTTGAGAATGTACCTCCTGTTGACATTGAACATGCGTTCTGCCCAGTCGAGCTGCTACAAAGCAGGAGCCATGCTTAAATTGCGTCTATATGCCTGAGATACAAAAGGGAGCCCAGGCAGGCCAAGGCAATATTCTTTTGCCCAACTACCTGACAGGGAAACAGAAGAAGAGTGACAGAAAACACAGGAGGAATGTAATGCACAGTTAAGCTTCAACAGTATAGGGAGCAATGACTGCTGACCCTATCCTGGTTAGTGCAAACACTGGCCCCATGCACAGCAATGACCAAAGGATTGGGGTTTTCATGGGCTAAAGAGTGCAATTTAGATAACACTCCAGAAGTCATTAAATAAAATAAAAAAACACCAAAGGCAAATCAAGTGGAACGCTACTTTTATTATTTGATAAATCCATCATAAATATTCCATTCTAGCTCTTAAAGATTAGACTTTACAGCTTGGAAGAGAGCAATTTCTGGTCCGCTCTGGTCGACCCAATAAGAAAGATTCACAAAAAGCTGCTCCTAGCGATGGCATCTGATACACAGTCTCAAGAACACGGTGTGGCTTTGATGTGGTGGGGAAAAAAAGGTTTCTATTAAATGAATGTCATGCTAATTTAGTGCTACTCATGTCCTCATGCCCACAATTTGAAGGTTATTAAGGATGAATGTTATACCGGCTGGAAAGAAGGACAATGTCACTTTTCTCCCTGATTCTTTGTATATCTGCAGCACAGTCAGCCTACATATAAAAGTACACCTCAGTTTTTGCAATTTTCACTGTCGGGACAAATGAGGACAGCTTTTCCAAAAACAACAAAAGGAAGAAGCAGGTAATTTTTTGCAAAAAAAACACCCAAAAACGATTTACTTCTTAAGCTTGTGCAATCTATGCCACAGCACAACCGGTTTTCTGTATTTCGAGCTTCAGCAAGCCTGTACCATGTTGCTGGAGTGCATTGCAATAATCCCATTTTTGCATTTAATTACTCTCCACTTCCGAATGCTCTGTGCATTCTGGCAGAAGAGCGGCTTTTGCAAATATAAAAAAGGAAGTGTAACACCACTCCAAAGCATGGCCCTGCCCAGGGATGAGGGGCTTGGCTGAACAATTGTTCATACTCCTCACATACTCGTCTCATTAGCATGTCTGCCCGCCTGCACAGACATTAAATGCAGGTGAAGCACAAGCAGGGTATTATCACTTTGTTTATACCACAAAGGCAGTGCCTGTGCACTCCTTTCCTCACTTCATTTGCTGCAGACAATATCAGGCTTCATGCTTTGAATTCTCATGCTTTTAATTGCTTGCTGCGATTGTGAATTCTGACCCGTAATCTCTATTTTTATTTTTTTTGCTTGTAAGCCATTTCCTCTTTTTTTGCTCTCCTTTCATACAGAGATGTTGTTTTTTTTCTTGCTCATCAAAGGATTTGCTGGCCACCATCTGCACAATGAACAAGCACATTTATGTTAAGGTTCATAATATCAAATTAGTGGTATATAAACTGTGTGGTTACTTTATTATTAATGTCATTCCAAACTGTCTTTAAAACACTCTGTTACCAATAATCACAGCCTTATTCTAAAACTATCCTAGAAGATAAGCGACTACTCTTCCTTCATTGTAACGATTTGCACGACTGCCCTGTAACCATTGAGAAAATGTTTTGGAAAATTGGAAATGTTCTAAGAATATTCAGCGGATTGATCATGCAAACAAAAGTCTAAGTAGACCGACCGTTTGATTGCAAGTTACCTCTGATGAGCAGAAATGGAAGTTGTGAATTAGCAAATCCAATTACAAAGAAGTGATTGTCAGATCATTGATAGCAATATAACCTCATACAACCAACTAACAGCATGTCAAAAAGGGTGAAGAAAAGTACTGAACTGAGAGAATTAGACTTCCAAAGGAATATCAGGCTGACACTTTGCTTAACCGACTCCCACTAATGTCATCCCTGCCTAAATCATACAACCTGTTTAAAAAAACATATATTCTCAATGTTAATGGTGTGATTAGACCATGTTCACATCAGTCGCAGTTGGAATATACCAACAGTGGAAGCTGAGAACGTCTAATTAGTGAATACACCCTTAAACTCTATGGATGTGATAGCATGGTGATTACCACAACATCAACATACGCAGTCAGGCCTCTCTCCGCCTGCTGTGATCTTTCACTTTGACACTTACCTGACAACATGATGACTCACTCATTTATCCACTGCTCCCCTCGAGCACATGCAGACACGCTGCAGTTGCCTGCTCCTTCCTCCTCAGTCATCCAGGCCTCTCTCAGGTTAATCCAGCAAAGATTTTAGTTGTGAAGCCACAAGCTTGTAATAGGATCTAGAAAAGCATCTTGATGTGCGGTAACGCTCTGAGCCCCCAACTTGTGTGAAAAAGGGCGTGCCTCAGAAAATCGTCTTAATGGATGATACTGGATAGCAAAAGGGATAACATGCTTTGGAGGTAAAATTCCGAAATTAAAAATTAAGCCAGATGGCGTTGGTGTTGGATTATGTCAACACAGAGCAGTCAAGCGACATTGCTTGTGGATATAAAGTGCACTCTTTGGAGGGAGATAGGGTGGATACATTTTACACAAATCTAATTTAAATGAACCATTTAAAAACACAAGTTTTACCTTCAAGTCATTAATTCTTCATTTGGGAAGTTATACTGTCTTTCAATGCAGTGCAATAATTCCTTTTATCAGTGCATGTCTTTAACCACAAACACGTTCAACTGCTCTGATTCAGTCTTTGGTTTAGCTGAATTCCACACCTCTGGGCTCTTTGCAGGCACAATTCTTTACTTTTGATGGGGACACTGATGAATGATTTGATAGGGGGGGTCGCTCATGTCGTGTTCGGCAGTTTTTCTTTTTTAATATGAGTTTAAAATCTGTGGAAAACATACTCATACGGATTACAGAATAATATTTGTGGCATTAAAAAAGGCACAAATGCTGGAGAGACTTAATTTGATATTGGATTCAATTTGCATCAATAAACAGAGAAATGACAGACCTGCAAACCTCTCTAATTTAAATGTTTGTTCCTGTGTTAATTAGTAACAGCACTTAGCCACAACCCTCTTTACCCAGATGAAGAAGAGAAAAACAGATTTGGATTAATGTTCTCAACAACGTTTGATGTTTCTAATACAGACTGAACTGTGATGTGATTTGATGTTTTTTTTACGGTTGTCAGCTGCACACTTTCTGCAAAGCAATGAAATCCTTGTCAGTAAGAAAACCAATAGGATAATTGCACTACTGATTTGGAAATGGGGAGAAAGTGAGAGTATTCTGCACAGATGGGCCCAGTCTGGGTTCCAACTTGAAATGGCACAAAGGTTTATGTAATCATATTTTATGTTATCTTTTACACTTTATATACTACAAGTTTTTCACTACTCTTGCTTAGCAGGACACCTCAATGCAAAAAAAACGTGCGATGGCGACCTGATCGATAAATATCCCACCTTCGTCGACTGTATTTAATATCTTCATGCAGTTTCCGTGGACCAGCATTTGCCCCCTTCTGAAAATATATGATAAGTTAATCAGTTCCAGTCAGGTACATGTCAACAGAGGGCCAGCGAGGCCCCGTAACACAGTGACATTAACTATGTAATTATGCCTCTGATGGATAATGGCTTATTTACAAAACCAAGTCATTGGTGGGTCACGTTCATTACACATGAAGAAATCTGCTTTGATAGACCCTCAAAAGCTGCTTGCGCATGCAAATGGCAGCCCTCATTAATATGTGGCTGCACTCAGCATGGCACAGAGAAGCTATTACCAACAGACACTGGATGCCATTATCGGAGAGAAGAAAGTGAGATGGATAGACCTTTCTCTTCACACTGCCCATAGCTGATGTTAATTTGGGGCCATGCCAGGGGGAGTGGTGTGTTTTTCTAACGACCTATTCTATGTTGGTAATTGTTTGGGACATCTACGGCGGACAGGTTTTGGTGGACTGTTTGGACTGCCCAGCCAGCAAAGGCTGAGTAATAGCAGGTGCTGCGTAATGGAGGGCTAGGAGTGCAAGTATATTCAGTCAGGGCTGCAGACACAAGTTGATATGCCCCATCTTAATGACTCATTAATCGTGGGGAGTGCGTAAGGCGGGATGACAGGCAGTTAAGTGTGCACACCAGAGGGTCCACAGGAGAGCCGCATCACTATTTGCTGCGTTTGATAATGTATCAGCTCAAGTGCAAATAAGATC
>CAJRST010006668.1:14999509-15012751 GCA_907169785.1 Menidia menidia | reverse complement strand
TGTCAAGTCAGTGGTTAAAAATAGGTCGAGATTGGATTCACTCAGGAATCATGGTTACTATAGATTAGTCATTCATTTTTTGTGTGTTGGAGAAGGCTTAACTCAGCCATAAAAGAATGGATAAAGCCCACACTGCCTGAATGGATTTTCAGATGGTGATTCTGAGCGTTCTTTTTCTTTGATGAAAGCTGCATAGCCGGAGTGGGCTCACTGTAAGTGTTACATCAACACTGTGCAATGATATTTTCAGACTCGGAGGTGAAAATTTCACTTTTTGCACATTCAGACTAATTTTGTCGCAATTTGCCTGTCTTTGATCTGTGTGTGGAGCTGAATGCCTTGCTTCGGTGAAAATGATGAGGCTTATTGCAGAATAGTCAAGGGTTCTGAAGTGGGAGGCAGCCATGCTGTAACAGAGATGCCATATCACGCAGCACCAACAATGTATTGGCTTTTTAATGAAGTAATCAGCCCAGGGAAGATGTTTATCAGTCCAGCAATCATACAGCTTGAAATTCAACCCAAAGACAGCCTGATGATCCAAACGAAACTACCTACCGCAATCAACTGCAGATTTTATGTTTGTTGAATTTTTTATCATTGCTGCATGTGTCACTGCTTCTTGTCAAGGCATGTTTTTGGATATTTTATCTAACAAAACACACTTAGATGACCTCATCTCCTGGCGAACCCCTCGGCATGCTCATAAAGCTTAATAAAGAAAATGTATGTAAAAAAAAACTTTTTTTTCTTTATTTGAAGTCTTTCTTTTGATCCAAAAGATCTAGAAACATAGAATTACAATTGAATCAATGTTTTGTTCACATTTTTATATAATCTTAAATGCAAACAAAATAAGAAAATTAAATAAAATAATTAAACATTATGATGAAATTGGTTACAATAAAGGTTTTAAAGTATGAATCCTAGTTATCATAATACCATAACCAAAAGCCTGTGCAAAATTGCTATTCTTATATAGTAAATACCTATAGTATGCCTCACCTCAAGCTTATGGCCTGGTTGGATCCTGCATGCTTGGGTAAGTTTTTCTGGTTTTCTTTCAGGGTCTTTTCCTTTTTTCAGTTTCATACAAGCTTTTTTTTCTTTTTCTTTCAGAGACCTCATCTCTTTTAGGACTACCCTGGCCTTCCAGTCTCTTAGAGCCCAGATAAAAGAACGAGGGCCATTCTGATCTTTGTAGTGGTCTCTATTTAAGCACAAGTGTACTTCTTGTTCCTGCAGGGCAGCAGGCCAGCTGTTTGGGCATTTAGTTTTCTGTGATGGATAAAAAGAAACGTGTTCTTCTTTTGCGTTTGCCTGTCTTGAAATTCATCACATTGATAATAACCTGATCTTAATGTGTTAAAAAATAATCACAGAGAATTGTAATGATTTTCCTCCATTGATGGATTTTGAGTCGGTGAAGATTACGTTTGATAGATTTTTTCTTTTACTCCAGTTTGCACATTTATGCTTTATGCACGTCCTGTTTAAAGCCAATTTTGTATTTTCAACATTTGACAAATAGATTTTTCACTGTAGTGAAAGCAAAACTAAACTCCCAAAATATCAACTGTCGGATCAGATGACAAAAAGTCAGAATATAAAAGAAAATGACACTTGTATATGTTTTCTTTTTAAACTAAAAAGCATTAACTGAACATTATAAACCGTGAAACTTCCAGCTGCGTTTTTAAATTAGGTAATGTTAAGATATAAAAGCACTGACTCAAAATTAATTGAGTACTAGAGTTAAGAAACAGCTTAATTCTCCACAAAAGATGCCCAAAGACGATCAGAGTTTGGAACTTAGCACAATTTCTCTTAACTGAAGAGTGAATAAACCAGACTTGCATATAAACAATAGAAATGCCAAGAGGACTAAAAACCAATAAGAACTTTGAAGCCCCGGGTCCTCAATGAACTTGTTTTATTGATTTTTGAGCATGTTGCAACAGGAGCTTGAGTACTCAAAAGTAAAACTCCAGACCGAGAAAAAAAGAAACAAAAAGAAAAATGTGGCAGTTCACTCACAAATGTTAAGTGTTCTTAAAAGACAAAGCTGTAACACTCAGAAATAAACACGACATATGGGAAATGGGAGTTAAGCCAAGAAATAAACTTCATATGTTTGGAGGCAAAAATATATACGTATATTTTATCTCTCCGAAGAATAAAATGTTAAGCTCAGGATGGTTTTATGATCAGCTGGCTGCACCTTTCCTTGGTACTTTTTATTTGTGTTTTTCTGTCAAATATTGCTATCGCCCAGGGAAAACAGTGGGTGAGAGAAAAGACGTGTGCAGCAGAGTATGTGTTTGTTTATTCCTTCTTAAGCATCATATTAAATCAACTCTCCTTGCAGATTTGTCTATTCAGCTGGGAACATTACTGGGCTATGATGCAGCCGCTCTGTTGGCTCCGTATACATTAGCTTTTTCAGTAACTGGGAAACAATTCGACATCACCGTTAGATTTTAATATCTGTTCACACGTGGGCTCCAAATATTTCCCCAGTGCATTTCAGCCGGAGTCTGGGGAACCTGCTGTGTCTTTTATGGTACACATGTGGTAATGGAAACAATCTGGCTGAGTTCTGTTCCATGAAATCTTTTAAGCATTTTATGCTGTGGGATATTTGAATTTTATTTTTTCTTATTTCTGTGGAATATTCAAAGTTGGTGTTGTTCACAGGGGCGTCTTTGAGTTGTGTTGCCATGGCAGATGCTGCAAGGAAAAGATCAAAAATAGCTTATGAAAATGCTTCAAATTAGAATTGCTAACATTCTCCCAAAGCAAGGCGGCACTCACCATCTCGTTCCTACCTGTTTGATGTCTACCACTAATATGTGTGTTAGGCTTTTCTTTTCAAGGTTCATGCTCATTTCTGGAGCAGTAAAACGTATTTAGCTCAATGACAAGCTCTTTAGTTAATCAGGTAAACACTTCCACTCCGAGGCAGATGGACAGCAGCGGCTGAAACAGAACATCCCCCGAGGCTGCTCCCGGCTCGTCTTTTTTTATCAGCAAATAAAAAATTATGCAGGATAATCTGGAGGCCAGCATGCATGTGCATAATCAGAGAACTGCAAACAGCGATGGACCTGAGGCCACTGCGATAGCCACGACATGTTTTTTTTTTTTGCTTTGCAGGTTTTTTATAGGTATGTGCCTGCTGTTCTCCTCAGTTCTACAAATAATAGCAATGCGTCATAAATGCTGCATTTGGTAGTATTCTTTATTCTTCTCTTTTTGTAGTGCACCATTACCTAAGAGTGGATAGATGGTATCTATATTTCGGGCAAGTCTGAAACACCTTGAGAGTGAAGTGTGGACACTTCGTCAGTGATGACCACAGCATAATTGGATGTGGTGGGCCTTAAATTTTGGGGCCAGGGTTAGGTCCATATATCTCGCATCTTTAGGCTTTTTATGGGCCTCACTGATGTTTCCTGGTGGCTCTTCATTCCAGCAAAAGCTGACTGTCCGGGTCCACCAGGTTCAGGTCGTCTCACGATCAAGCCCTCCTACATCTGATCTTTCCAGGGAACAGAAGAATCCAGCAATATGACTTACTGAATGGTCTCAGATGTTAAGACCAGGTCTGGGCTGAGTAACGTCTGTATACTGTGCTCTGGAAGCTTTGGAAAACTGTGCAGGACACTTAAATTAATAAAAGAGTTGGATTTTGACGCATTATATTCTTTTATTTGCATTATTTGCTCTTCATTCTCTTCATTTCTGTGTTTTTCCAATCCAATTAACCTGCGGGTTGTCATGTAAGGACTCACAAAGATGAACGAGAGCCTGAACAGTTAACAGTGTCAAAAGTCCCTGTAAATGGCATTACACATGCTTTTGTACTATCCCATTGTATTCTCTGCATGCATTGCTGTTGTTTGGATGTTAAATCTTAACATTATAACATTTCCAATCAAGCTTATTCTCATAAGAACTGTTCAAGCACAACCATCTCATGTGGAGTCAAGGGAGACTTTTCATTGTGCTCTGCCTTGGCAGTTTATTTTCCCTCTGTAATTGTTGTGAGAAGCAAAACACTGCAGTGGCCTCTTTTCATAAGTATCAGTTTGAGGAAGCTGGACAGCTTTGTCTTTTGAAGGCAAATCAAAACGGTTTATATATTCTGTCCCTCATTCAGCTGCATGAATGTCAAAAACACTCATCAGCTTCTCCCCAAAGACCTCATTATCCTCTTAATTTCCAATTATTTCAAAGACAAATGAGTACACCTGGCATCCCAAGCAGCCCTGTCAATGACGAACTTGGGAGACTGAGCCACCCTCGCCTCCCTCACCGGAGATGAATGGGCTGATGATCAAAACCTTTTTTTTTTGTTTTTATTCCAAGTGGGCTGATATTCAAATAGGACTTCCTTCCCTTACCTGAGAATCTCCCTTCTTTCATGTTCACAGGTTGGGCTACATGCGGCTTATTTGCTCCGTCCTGCTGTGCTTTTCCTCAGATTATTTGGTCAACGATGAAAAGGGGTCACATTAGTGTTCCCTGACATGTGCAAACTGTGTAATGTGGTTAAAAGGTTGGAAGCAACTGTTTTGACTGGGGACGCTCTAAACCTGCCACACAGAAAATTGTCCCAAGTGAGCAAATTGAGTTTTGACTGAGCTGTGTTAAAAAAATAGAAATATAAAAAGAGAGCAGCAAATTTTGTATTTGGCAGTTGCTCGTACGTGTCCCTTTAATATGGGTTTGATTTACTTGATTGTGACTGGTGCTTTATTTAATTAAGCTTTGATCTGTTTCCACATCTGGGGCAGATGAGCATGCTGCTACGGAGAGTACAATCTTTGATCCTACCTGCTCCAAAACTAGTAACTAATTCCACTGAATGAATTATTCCTGGATAAACACCAGGCAGCATAACTGGAGGTGATCCCAGATATGCCTACTGTTCAGCTTAGTTTTTACCTAATTTAAGCTTTTTACATCTTGTACAAGCATCCAACATGGAAATGAAGAATTTTGTATAACCAGCATGTGTAGTTAGAGGAATCAAAGATACGGAAATTATTTGAAAATGAGCTTTTTGAGCAATGATCACAACCATACAGGGCTTACACCATGCTGACAGTGCATCAACCTCCATTAAACCCACAAGCAGCCAAATATATCAATTCAAAATCATCGCATTTCAATTCAAAGATAGAAACCATGGTATTGCCCACTGAGCACTGGGAATTAAATGAGTCATTCCATGAGAGTGGTCCATGATGTTTCTTTCAGACTTCGTCATTTGCACCACAGTGTCTTCCAGCTGTCAAAGCAATAAGGAGTACTGGAGAACCTTGATGAATTGTTTATGCTTGTAGTACACCCACACTTGTTACTTGTTCTCATATACGGGGCGGTTGACAGCAGGAAAAGTGTCACCCCAATAAAACAGAGGAAATGTACAAATTGGAAGTAGGTGCCTCAACTTGTTTATTTGATGCATTCAAATTGCAGATGTTTTTCAGAAGATTAAATGCTCATTAAGCAACTTTAAACACAGGTAGCAGTTATGAGACCATCACACTTATTTTATTAACAAGTGTTTAGATGCTTTGATTGCTGACAGGCAAATGGTGGAAAGTTAAATGATTACGACACTAAATGTTTTGTTTTAATATATATATTAAGAGAAAAACTTTTTAAAAAGTAAAGCTGTAAAACCACAACTTCAAAAGCAGAGTTGCTTGTTTCAGACACATTTACATTTTTTCACTCTTTTTTAGATCTAACAAGTTTGAAAAGGTTTTTGGGATTCAACAATAGCTTCTGTAGCTTCATATCTACGTAAGGGACTAATTAGTGGATAAAACCAAACTGTTGGAGTCAAGGTTCAACTTTTACACTTCTGTGTTCATTCAGTGGTCAAACAAATTTTAGAGACATCTGCTGCTTCATTTTGTTGAGGATTTTTAGTCTTGTGCTGCTCAGTTATGCATTTTTGGGCCACAATAACTTCAACTGTGGGTGTAATTGGAGTCTGAGGAAGAATAAGGATTACTACCTGCTTTTTGGATGAACCCTCAGAATGAATCAGGTCATACCTACATGTATAGTCAGATTCTGTTGTTCGGTGTAGTTTGGTGTTTTCTTTCTAAATTGTTGGTGCACAGTGATTTAAATCATGTGCAGGTGCAATCATAAGAAAAACTGTCAATTGCATGAAGGATTGTGACCAAAGCACTTGGGCAAGTCCAGCAGCATCTGAAAACAAAGACGAAGCATCCTTTTGCATCATTGCTGGCCAAATCCACCCTCTGTCTAATTTAAGCTAAAATGGTCTTTTATGTTAGACACTTACTTAGTACCTTCTTTGACTACTATGGTTGCTGTTTAAATATGGAGTGTTTGTCTCTGTGTTGTATTGCATTTAGCCACATTTCCACCTGCATCTCATTACTTTTTACTCAACTGCTTCTGCTCATTCATATGCCAGAGCAGGCTGACATGCCGCTTGTTTTTCTTTGTTCCATCTCACAGCTTCAGTCTTTTTTTTGCTAACTTTTCATGTATCTAATTAATCCCAAACATGTCTGCTTTTTTTACTTAATGTTTGTAGAAAACAAATGTTTAAATATGAGATTTTTGCCGAAACCTTCAGTTCTTTACCTTTTACTTCACTGAATTAAAATCAGTATGTGTCTTATTGTCAAACTCTTTCTCTAAAGTGTGTAATGATTTTTTTGGTGAAAGAATCATCATGAATGTCAAACAGAAAAATCTGATAACCAGAAATCTTTGATTTAAAAGCAAACTTAACACGCTGAAAGGCATGCTAGGACAGACTATTTCTGCAGCTAATATTATGTGCATTAATCACAGGACGGAGCCCTGCATTCATGAGGAGGTTTCAGTTTTATGATGTAGCTACGCATTAGTCACACTATGAAAAGAATCAGCAGCAGCCCCTTTGCAGGATATCTAGGTCAGCTGTCTGAGGGAGAGTGCAGCTCTGAAACTGGTCTTTAAGTTCTTCGTTTTTTATTCTATCATGTCATTGAAAGTTAGGTATCACTGCAGAAGAAGCATTATTCAGGCAAATGCTAATTAACAAATGTTCAATCCTATTTCCTTCAAAGAATTTAATTTATGTGAATCTCGCATAAATCTGAATTGAGTAACCCAAAGTCATCTAATTTTAAACTGGCCTCTCAAGTGCCATCAACATGACTTAATGACTCAAAATGATACGTCATTTTGAGTCTTAAAGTATAAATTCCAAGCACTTTTTAAAACTGCAAACGTCTCCAGGTCATACTTTTAGGTAAAACAACATTAGTGATCATGAGCTTGAATTTTAAAGATATTTTAGTATCTTTGATCTTTTATTTTCAGTTCACCTTCACATACTCTAGAGTCATGAACATTAATAATATGCAAAGTTGTCCTCCATTAAAATGTACATTAGGTGAGAGCTTCAAACCTGCTTAGAAGAATCTGACCTCAAACGCTGTTAAGAAAAGCTCTGGCTGGATCTGCTGGCCTTAAGGTCTAATCTGAATAACTAAAAAATACACATACAAAGAGAAAAAAAAAACTATCCCACTTTTCCTTTTTATGCTGAATGTATTATATAGATCTGAATACATATCCATCCTTGACCTGATATGAAAGTCTAATTAAAGCTGTTTCAGTATGCAAACCTGTGCCCTGTAAACAAACTTCAGTGACATAATTCACCGCTGCTCTACCAGGAGATAACGGGGAGTTGGGGGAGGCATTAAAACACCTTGAGAACCATCACAGGCTTGCACAGGAATAGTACTTTCTTAGATAATCAATTGCATCTCTATTGTGAAAAAGATATAGCCCAAGGGAGCCATTACACCAACAAATATTTCTGTTAAGCATGTGAGATATGATCTAGGCTGTTTTATCTCAGACACATATGGACTCAGCTCTGGCAGATTGTGGCCCAATAATAAAAAGGAATCTTTATTTACGATGGGATGGTGTAATTCATGCTAAGTTTTTAGGGTTTCAGGACTTTTCCAAGCTTTTCTAAGCCTCACATATATATAGCCCTTTTTTAATTAGCACTGATTCCATTTGTCAGCAACAACTTGGTGTGTTAAGTGTCATGTATGCAAGTAATTGCCCTGAGATTAGTTTTTCTTGCCATAAATGGAAAATATATTTCCACCAATACCCACACTTTAAAAGCTTCATCCTCTACAAGATTTATCTTCCACACAAATTGGATGCCTATGGAAAAAGTGCAAGCTGCACACTAAATAATTAAACTAATTCAGCTGAGGAAATTATGTTGATTGGGATGATGTCATTAGTCTAACAGGGGGAGATGGCAGCATTGTAGAAACACCACGCAATCCATTAAGGGTCAGATTATATGTTTTCAAATTGAAGAGGATCTTTAATTACCTCTAATTAAATTGGCTGATTGTGCCACTAAATAATTTAGGAAAAGAATGAATTTTTATTCATTTTTTCTGTCCTGGGGCTAATAATTGACATGGACATTTTCAAACGCATAAGCCCACAGTCATGCTAGTCAGAATTTAGTCACAAAGCATTGCATGAATTTTGTGCTGTTGTTGCCTTATCCTTTTAATATTCAGCTATGACATGTCAAAATCAACATGAAGTCAGTGCGGGTACAATTTCAACCTGATTCAAAGATGAAGCCGGGAATCACCAGACTTCTGTAAAACATATGCTACAGGATCAATGAACATATAACTCAAACTTCGACTTACAGATATTTGGCTATTTTGAGTCATTGTGCTGTGATCCTGTACTGAGGTAAATATCTTCCATAAAACAATTCCCAATCATTTCAAGTTCTTTACTTTGTCAGAAACACAGCCCTTCAGGGCACTGGTATGTGCATTTGCAGTCTAAAGAAGGAAATCTGGACAGTGATTTCCCTTTAACACCACACTAGTGGACAAGGCTTTTGTGACCAAAATTAAGCAGGAGGAAGAATGATTATTACATAACTCTGTTGCCATATCCATTTGATTGTTACATATTTATCCATCCATATATCCATTTGATTGTTACATATTTTTTATTGTAATCACATCCAGCTAATGCACTTTATACATGCAATGTTGTGCAGTTGCATGAGGCAAACCTAAGGATGAAAACGGGGCCACGTATTCCTACTGGCAGGAAGTTCCATGCTAACATTTGTTTAACCTGTACGACCTTTGCCACGAGCCAGCCTCAGGCCTCTCACAAACTCTGGAGAGATTTCCCAGCCTGTCTCCCTGTTTCAATCCAACAGACATTTTGTAAGCTGATGGGACTAATGAGCAAAAAAGAAAAAAAAAACGGCTGAGACAGAGGCGAGTTAGTCATGACGGGATTAAATATTCATGGTGTTCCTTTTTTGTGTGTGTTAAGATCACCGTCAGCATTTCTGGGGGAAAATAAATAAATACATTGAGGAAGAACCTGACAGTAAAAAGCCATTGGTGGAAAAGGCTAACTTGAACAATTCCTCTAAACCTTTAAGCGCTTAAGTTTCTGTAATTGTCACAAGTCCAGACAAAGAAAAAGTATCTTTCGTTCACTTGTTCTCTCTTTGTTCTGTGTCTCTGAAACTCAAACTGTTTTGTTTTTGACACAGGGTTTTTTTTTTATCGTCAGGGACGTTAGTTCAGTCACTAAAGACTTTAGTGAAATTTACACCCATTTACTGTTTGATCATATGATCTTTTTTGCCTTTTAATGGATTTGTGTATTGCTGTGACTTCAGAAATGAAAGATTTTTATTTAGATAAAAGATCCACTCAAGGTTATTTTGTCTTGCTTTCCCTCTGATTTACATAATGTCTTATTTTGTGAGAGATATTTAGAGCTTAAGACCGCGTGAGATAAAGATGCATTATTTATTGTGTGTTCATTTCACTGGAGGTGTCATTGTTTTGCATATGGTTGCCTCAGCTCACGAAGGCGTTTGGTGATGCCTCCCACAGCGAAAGCCTCACGCTGTGCTCTACATCCCCCTTCTTAAAGGAAGAAGACAAATGGACAAATTGTTGACATATCCACTGAAATGGATTTCAGGACTTTATTGAGCATTAAAAAATATACAGCAAGGAAAATAATATTTTCCATTTTCCCCAATATTCATGTTCTTCCATCTCAAAATCTACTTCCAGATGAACGATCCATGATCCAATGTGACAAAATGAAAAAAAACAAAAAACAAATCAGTCTTAGCTCAACAGCAAAAGTTGAAAACCACTGAAACTGTTTGAAAGCATGTCTGTGTTTTCGTATTGTTCACTGAAAATCTGTAAAACAGGTTTCGAATAGGTTTGGTTTGAACGGGAGTGAAATCACAGACTAGGTGGTCACATCTGACTCTGCCTCTTCGTAGAGTTCTGCTAGTTTCTGGAACTCGGGGCCCCAGTCGTCCAGGTAGTTATAATCCTGCTCTGACGGCGCGGCGACAGAGTCTAGAGGACTGATGGATCCCGTGGACGAGCCCTGACCCTCGAAAGCGTAGGTCTGGAGGGAGTCGTAGGGTGGCACGCTGGTGTCCATGTCGGCCTCCATCAGTCTCTGCTTGATGAACTCATGCACGTCCACCTCGTCCAGCTCCACGCACGGGCTCCTGCGGCCGTGGGGCAGGGAGCAGTGACTCCTCGCCTCTGGACGAATGTCCCGTCGGAACTTGAGCTCCTCTGCGGCGGCCGGATTGCGAAGAGCGATGATGTCGAAGGCCTCCGTGTCCTCCTCGCCTCCGCCCTCGTCGTCGTAGGTCACCACGTTCTCTCGGATGTCCTCCTCAGAGATGATCAGGGGCTCTTTCTTGCTCCGCCTCAGCGTGATGAAGAGGACGACGATTGCTGCAAGACAGCAGGTTTGTTTTTTTATTTGCAAACGGTGAGACAGATGGCGGTACGTAAGTAAACAAAAGCTTTCTCTAACATTTACAGGTACAATTCTGGAAATTGACTGCAACTGTTTTCATGTCTTCGTATTTTTTTTCCCCATTTCCTTTTAATAGAATTGCCAATCCCCTTGTCAGTTCTTCTTAATTTTCTGCCTGCTAAATAAACATGTTTTGATTACTGAACAGCATGTCCAATAAGTGCAGGTCAATTTTGTGAGGACATTTATTGTATTTTCAATCAAGACCATAAAACCGGTCAAGCATTGTAGTTGCATGTCAATAATGCGCATATGCTGCTGTTAGCACGGGGGCCTGATGTTTCCCTGAATGCTGTCGACGATCATAATGCACAGATTAAAATCCCTTCAGGAGTGAACTAATGTCATAAAACTACATATAATCTATTGTCAAAAGGAGAAGAAAGTCTGTCCTTGGTAAGACATATATATAGCCTCTTTAGTAGTAGTAGTGAAACACATTTCCTTCTGATGACACATTCATGTATTCATAACATTGTTCTTAATGGTTACTGCTCACAAAAAAGCTTTTTCTTTGCAAAGTTAAATAAAAAGAAACTTTGCCTATATCAAGACAGCCACTCAGTATGAGACCTCTTACAGTTAAAGGAAGTCCAAGAATACAACTACAAGGTGGTTGTGGTATATAAATAAAAGTTGTAGGACTTAGTTCCTATCATCTCAAGAATGGAAAAACACATTAAGGCTGATCTAACATATTTACAAAGAGAAAGCTTTCTGCAAACAATGCGCAACGGCTCGTTTGTTGTCAAGAAAACTGTAGGGGGTTTTAAAAGAGAGGATCAAAGTAGACTTCAGTAGAATCATGTACATCTCAGGCTTGAAATGTGAAGCCAAACACTTAAGAGATTATTCCCACAGTCAACATTAAGGCAGAAATGGTCAAACTGAGCTAACGGGTGTATGGAGCTACCAGGATACAAATGAAATTTTGTTACTTAATTTTTCTTTAAACCACCACAAAACTGCTGGGTCGACTTAAAAAAGGCCACATTATAGCACACTTAATACACATCAGCAACTCAAATTGCTTCACAAAGGCATTAAGATGAATTCATTTCAAATATAAAACAATGTAAATGTGTAATTGGACAAAAAAAGGATTAAAAAGAAAGAAAAAGTAACTTTAAATGTGTCCACAGTTGGATTACATTTAATATGAATAGGAAGTTTAGACTTCATCAAGCTCACTTTTTTATTGTGGAAACTTATATAAAATATTACCATGATAAAAATTTCTGTAATGTTATTGTCAACCAGAAATTGGCATTTGATTACGCCAGACCTTTAGATTACAATGGTCTTAATTTGTAAAATGTTATGTTAGAAGCACAAGCCTAACTAATGATCCAGCCCCAGGTACAAACAGATGGAAGGTCATCGTACAGCCTGCAGTTATGCTTGAAGCCTCATGTGAAAAAAATTAAATATAAACATATCATATTATACAACTATTACTTTGTGTCTTTATCGTGTAACTTCAGGGCCCATAATTGAGCATTAAATGGCACGCCGCTACTTGTGCCTGGTTGAAACTACTTACAAGGTGTATATGTTTGACATAATGATAATAAATTAATATTACTAAAAAAATAAATAAAACTGCAGTAGGTGTCATTATGTTTCATTAACAGAGAAAGGTGACAAAGAGGACCATCATTTTTAACAATTCAAGATAACGAGACACTCAAAATTAAATTAATTGCAAGGCCATAAGCATTATTAAGTTATTTAGCAAAGAAAGCTTATTGGCTTTACTTATACATCTTATGACAAAACTCATTAATTTTATAAACGTTTTTCTTACATGTGATAAAAGGATGTTGTATATGATTGCTGGTTTGGTACACTTTTCTCTCCAGGTGGGGGCAGGGAGGGTGAAATGTGCTATTTGCTTATCGCTAAAGTTATTAAAACACTTGATTGCAAAAGACATAGGTGAATGTGTGAAAGGACACAGGTCAATCACCAAGCAATGCCGTGAAATAGATAAAATAAATAAATAGATAGATGTTTAGGAGCTATAATCAACTCAGTTAAAACATTTTCACTTCTCACTGTGGAAGAATATCAACTATATTCCGAAGAATTGCACCTTTAGTAATGCTCATATATCTGAGTTCTACTTACTGCTTAGGATTTCCAAGCTTTGCATTTATCCTGTCTATCAAAAGAGTGGGTATAGAAAATGAATGGATGGATGTTTGTTTCAGTTTTGTTGTTTTTTTCATATATAGGGACAGTGCAGAGCTGAAAGTTTTAGGCAAATCTGACAAATAATATTAATCCAGTTCGATACATTTT
>CAJRST010006668.1:14972604-14999499 GCA_907169785.1 Menidia menidia | reverse complement strand
TGATGTTGCATTAAGGCTAATTTGCCCATACGAGCACACACAAGCCTTTTTTTCATATAGTTTTAACTAAATCTGCTTTTGAACAGCGGCTGAACACACAAAAAAGGAGAATAGATGACATGAGACTAAAATCTGAGAATGAATGTTAAAAAAGTTCAGGGAAATATTTGCAGAAATATTGTGAATTACATACACATCAACAAGAAATTGAGTAAAGCTTTCTATTTAGAAGACTCAAAAAGCACAAGACAGGTTTTTTTTTAAGCCTTCGTGTTCATAATTAAAAGAAAAACCTTGGATTGGTTTAACTGAACTAAACACATTGTGTTGAGTAATCTAATAAAAAAAAATGTATTCAATGACGATACACAGAGGGAGTGTTTCACCAGGGATCACCAGCTACCTCTTAATCATAGCTCTGTGGATAATGAATTGTGATTATTGTGCTTAGAACTCACCAGCATGTCAAACAGCAAAGTTTTGAATGAGTTTAATTTTATTTTCCTCTTGTCTAGTGCCTCCTGACAAATGGTCATATCTCAAGGAGAGCTGGCGTGCAGTAGTTGGGCTACAGGATGAGAGAATGTGAATACCAGCTGCAACACAAGTCAACCTCTCCATTGAAAAGAGAAAAAAATAAAAACTGATTTCGCCGGTTCCTTTGGCTCCTGCTTTTGTTTTTTTTCCACTAGAATTTGTATCATGCCGATGTGTAATGATTCAAGGCATTGCTCCAACAGTGGTAATGGCCTTTTGTTTGCCTCATCCACAGGCTTTGGCACGGAGGAGGAAGACAGTCGGTATGAATATGCATAACCTTCACATACTAATGTCCGCAGACAATAAGTAATGAGGGGAGGGGAGAGGAGCACTGTGCTATGAGACACTTTTCTCTAATCACGCTCTGATACAGATGGGCTTGCAGAGGAAGAATAGGAAACACAAAGAGTTGACAGGTGATTGTTTTAAATCCACTTCTAAATTCAGAGTGCATGAGGTCTTCTACCTACACTGCATGTAATTTTCCAGACTGCGCACCTCCACACACCAAACCCAGCCTCTAAACATGTGAAATGACCATTTTTGTGCGTTTATTTTTATTTAATCATTGCATGTCACTACATAGACATGTTGCCATAGAAACTGGGGAAACACTCTCCTTGACACAAGACATGTTTTCTAGCTGTGACAGTCTGGAAACATCAAAAAGGTCTTTCTGATGATCTTTTGTATTCATGGTGCAGAGCACTTCCTTCACACTACAAATGGAAAACAGTGTTTTTCTGAATGCTGTGTCATGTTACTGCAATGGCTTATCTGCTCAAAGCACCCAGGAACTGGAAACAGTTTTCCTCAATGGCAAAAGCACATAATAGCATCCTTTCTGCAATCGACTGAGACCCTACAGGAAAGTGTTCACTGGAAAAACATTGAGGCATCTAGCTGGTCCACCTGAGAGCCAAATTCAGTTTGCCCATAAAACCTTTGAAACCTGTCTTCAACCCAGAATTCTTCAACTTATCCGTATCATTCAGCAACGGCTATTGCTCAGCATTTCCAGCCCCGCCCATCACCTAATCACATTTCCAACAAGTAAGGAGAGCACCATGTTTTTGGGAGCCATTAGTTAATTTAGCTCTTCTCTCTCATCGCAGTCTCATTGACATCTTCATACCAGATGATTTCCGGAATAATTCATCCACTCCATTTGGTGACCAAAATTCGGCTTGTTTCACCTTAGCTCATGAAACCTGATGGGTACGCACTGTTCAACAGGACACATTTTACTTAAGCAGCTACCTTTCTCTTTGAAGGATTCCAGATATGAATCAAACAATTCATGATAATGCAGTTTTAGGTTGGAAATTATGCATGCACCTTATGTCTAATGATATTAATTATAATAATGGAACAGTTTCCAGTGAGGGAAGTTGATACGATTTCCAGCTACCAACATATGATAAATAAGTCTAATTTAGATTTTCTTATTTATAAGATCCAAATGCTAAAATAAATTCCTCAAGACAAATGCTCTGAGGTTAGGATTATAATCTGCAGGATTCAACTGATCACATTCTGAGCTCTGTTTTTGCCCCAGTGATGGCTTTTCCAGTCACCTTATCTCAGGTGTTTTTTTTCGCTATGCTCCTTTTGTTTAAGGACCCACATATTTTCTATCTTACAAGCCCCGCCCCCCCTTGCCAACTTCTCATTCAAATTCCCTTCGTGTTCTCCTACGACTACTCATCCTTCTATGACCTTGTCCTCCACTTTGAACCCCCCTCCAGTTTCTCTTTGCTCCTCTATGGTCCATCTCCTCCGTCCATGGATTCATGATGTTTGATGTGCCCCAGCAGCCACCCCCAGCTTACCCAGCAGGATGACGATGCACAGCAGGATTGCGATTAGAGCCCCCGTGCTGAGACCTGCTGAGGAGAGGAAGGCCTCGCCCTGGCATATCC
Organism: Menidia menidia; assembly: GCA_907169785.1. Classification (NCBI taxonomy): domain Eukaryota; kingdom Metazoa; phylum Chordata; class Actinopteri; order Atheriniformes; family Atherinopsidae; genus Menidia; species Menidia menidia. The sequence goes on along the minus strand of CAJRST010006668.1, from coordinate 14,997,037 downwards.
GGATCCGGCCATGGCGCTGGCAAGGGCATACCCGTAGGGTCAAGGTGCTGGTGCCGCTCAGCGATGGCTCCCCGCCGTCCCACACCACGACGGGCAGCTCGTACAGCTCCTGGGTCAGGTGGTTGAAACGCCGCCGCTTAGCGATGATGCTCGCCGTGCTATCTGTAACAGAAAAAAGCCAGCGTCACCAAAAAAATAAGAGCCTTTTTTGGCTAAAAAAGGCTACTCGACGTGTCCTCTTTCCTTTCAGTTGCAATAATCGTTCAGTGAAGCGTGCAATTACCATAAATATACAACCATAAGCACCAGTCAACAACACCTGCCTTTTCAAACTGAATATCATTGCTTCGGAAGTATCTTGAACAGGTATTTTTTCAATGTGTCTGCTGCTCAAGTGTGCAGAGGCTAATCCCTTTCAGAGATGTTAATTTACTTTGTGCTGAAAAAGAAAAGCCCACCCTGACCTGTGTAGAAGCGCCTGTTAATGGGCGATGTCCTGTAGACAGCTTAAAACGAAAAGACTAAATATTTGCAGAAGCAAAGTGATGAAGCAAACAGACATATTTCTCACATACATTGAATAAAAAATGGACTTGCACAATTTCAATTTAATTCTTTTTTTATTTCTATTGGATAGAAATAAATCATCATTGTCTCTATCTCAGAACAATGATTTTTGTGTCATGTTCTGTATTTTTTTGCCCCAGTATTCAGTTCTCTTGCGATTTCTGGTTCCTCAGATGTTTTGTATGTCCATCATTCTTCCAGCTCTATGTTCTCAGTTTTTTTTCTTTTCCTGCTTTCCAGGTTGCCTGTCATCTCCACTCAGTCTTTTCAGTGTTTTTTCCAATCTGGTCATCAGCTCTACTCCCTTTACCTGCATTAGTGGGCTCAACTGCCCCTCATTCACTAATCACCCTCCTTTGGGACCATAAGCTCCATAAGAGTTTTCTCACTCTATTATTTCTCAGCGTTCCCACACAGAGTGTTGCCTCCTTGCCCTTTAGTTTTTCTTCAGTCAAATTCTTTTAGTTTCTCTGTAGTGTTTTGCTTTATTCAAGTCTAAGTTTGGTTATCCGTGTCTTTCCTTTTTTTGTTTTTGCAAATAAACTTAGTTTTCTCTTGCTGCCATGTCTAAACTTGTTGGTCCTCATCCACTCACCACCCGTGAGGTGATGAATTTTTCCAAATAAGAAAATACTAACCTTGACAGGCATTACATTGTAAAATCTATAGTAACCGCAGCAGGCTCTGTCCCCTGCTGTAGTTAGCCGAGGCAGCCTTAGCGGACTGTGGAACAAAACACTAATTACTAATTACATAATTCAGTACCCAGACAGAGTTATGCAGTGTACATTATGGATTACTTCAGGCTGTTTGCTGTCAGAGGAAAAAGTGGATGTTGCTCATTGATTTTCAACCAACTCTAAAGATGACTGGGAACTTTTCAGTGTCACAGAAATAGAAGTGCTGTTATTTTTCCCCAAAATTAGGACTGCTTTTTATTAATTTATCTTTTTACCCCAAACAATACTGACATTACTGGCTGACTGTGAAGTAAATAATATTTTTAACGGACACTCTTTTTGCACAGATAACGTTTTGCCCATACGCCCTCCACAAATAAGTGAGACTGTTCATGACATACCTGAAAAGACTACTTCAGATAATTCCTGATAACGATGGCTGAATCACAGGGAAAAGCTGTTTATTCCATAAATTAAGACAGTGTGTCATACACTGTTTTTCATCTGAGGTTGTACTGAAATAATCCATTTTTACTTCCTAATGTCAGTATTCTAAGTGGATTTCTAAAGACTACAAACACATACAAGTGTATATACATCACAGATTTAATAAAAACCTGAAGATGACACTGCACCCTGATGCATTTTGACACTATTTAAGTTCTAAAAAATGCTGAATCGTGCACAAGGGCAAACTTAACTCTCTGCCCAGTGAAAACTCCTCTGCCGTTCTGTACTATCAAGCTGCTGCTTTGAGACCTCTCCTCCCACTCCAATCCATGCTCCAACTATGAATAATTATAATGATCGACAGTTGGAATGACAACACGTACTTCAAGCTTTATTAAGTCAGACTCGCTGTATCACCATATCAGCAAGCAGATGGGTTGGGGGTTTCAGAGAGACGAGTGTGCGAGATGCAAATAGTGGGCACGAGAGATGGGGATTGGAAGGAATGGGGTAAGCCTATGTGTGTGTGTGTGTGTGTCTGAGAAAAAAGGATGAAGACAGAGGCTGATCATCATCACGGTCCTTCCACACTGAAGAGCCGAACTACATTAACACGGGTCTTTTTACAGACAGATCACTTGACAAGGTTTACATCAATTATGTCATGGTAATTTCATATCAGCCTGTACTTCGTCGCAGGTGGGTGGAGGACAGCAGTCTGCCTGTTGATTAACGTCACAGTGAGATGGGCCATCTGCAGCCACACTGTGTCCACATATGAGGAGATGGCGACTTTGCACAGGCTCAGTTTAACTCTGGCCCGATAGCTGCCAATATGTGATATTACCTGCCGTACAGAGCAGGTGACCAGGAAATGAGGAGAAATACCCCTTTAAGAAATGTCAAACTTCATTACAAGTGATTATGGGCTATTTCATGCATATCCTTTCGCAGATGACCAGTAATAAAGTCTGCGTTCTGATTTCGTATAAGATAAATGAAAAATAATGTCTGTGCATGTGAGGTGCTAATTGCATTGAGAATGTTAAGGCAGCACTTGCAAATGGCCAATTTTTTACCTTTTCAATTAGAAATAACACATGTATTCAAGTCTCTACATTACAAGATGTGATGAGATAAAATCTCACAGTAGTAGATTAAAAGAAGAAAATTAACTCGACATAATAGTTGCTGTTTGCAGAAGATTGTAGAAGATTAAATGTATATTTCTTTCCATACTTTTGACTATCTGTGTAGAAAAATGGAATATAATACAGAAAATGAAATATAAATAAGAACAGACACCTAAGACGTTGCCACCTTTCCACAGACTTCGCACTTGCCTACACATGCATTCGCTGTGTTCTTGGTGAAATTGGTGGGTGTGTGTGGGTGCTGCTGATGGGAATTGGTTTCCCTCCAGTTGGCACTTAGAAGCTAACAGAACGTGATGTGGTGCCACTATTTTGGGGAAGTATACATTTGTGGTCACGATTTTTTATATGATATATTTACTCGTTTAACATGTTTGGCCTGTTTGTACATTACCTTCAGCAACTAGCAGGTGTTAAACAATCATTTTCACTCTTGTTCCTGGTTTATAATCCAGGTTAGGGTGATTGTTAGAACTATTTGGCCTTCGTTCTGTTTTTTTGTCTTTTGTCTGTGCCTGTTACACCGACAGTTTTAGATGGTTTCTTTATCTTAAAGGTTTGCCTGCTGCACATTGTCCAACCTATTTGGAAAAAAGTAATGGCCTTTGTAACTTGGCATATCTATTTCTGTATGCAGGTTCACACAAATCTAATTCAACATTTCCCCCCCCAAAAAAACTCCATTCAACTAACTTAAGTTAACATCTGCAGTCGTTCAGGCAATCCACATATCACCAATGTTTTAGGAGCTGGAGGGGATTTACTTGGACAAAAACAGGCATTCAAAATAAAAACACATTAAAATGCATTTTTTAAGTCTCCAATTAATGGCGCCCCAACAATTAATTAGGATTAGCTTTGCACTGTAAGACTTAACTTTATACAGCATGCCCAGCTCTGATCTCTGTTTGTAAATCAATACTACTACTACTACTACTACTACTACTACTACTAATAATAATAATAACCTCTGCTTTCAATATATTCATGATATCACGAAGTAGTGTTAGAGATGTTTTTGAGGATATTTAAATTAATTTGGGGTCTGGGGATTTCTTTTATAGACTAACAAACAAACAAAATCACACATTTCTTGGAGCCTTTCTGAACACAAGAAGTTCATTCTTTAAAACATTGCGTTATTAAATTACCAGGACATCAATGTTTTCATTTTAACAAAAAAAAAAGGAATGATTATTACAAATGCCTTGATCTATGATTGCATGAAGCTTTGGATAAACCGCCCCTATGAGCTCCTTTCTGACAGGTTTTTGACAAAAGATGAAAGTGACACGTGTAAAGTCTCTGTCTTCTTCATAAATCACATCCTTTTAAGAGATAATACCTCTCTGAAATCAAGACGTAAAACACCAACTGCAAAAGGCGTGAGTGTGACATAAAAGCTGATTAAGTTTCCCACGTACAGCTCGACAGCATTCTTCTGAGCATAGCTGCTTAACTACAATACTGGGTCTTTGGACTGTCATGGGAAGGAAATGCCTTCAGAAATCAATTATTCTATTCAAATATGCAAGTTATTTAGAGCTCATAGCCTCAGTTTAATTGCCTTTTAAAAAGAAAATGTCATCAAATATGACAGATAACAAGATCAAAGAGGCATTCAATTTTCAGACGTTGTGACGTGTGTGTGGCTGAGCTGAATGTATTTAAAGGGGCTTCGGTGCTCACCTCGGACAGGTGAGCAGAACATCCTCATATTTTTCCATTTTAATAGTGCCTGTAGCACTGAAGGATGTTGACCTGCACTTACTGTAATAATTGCTGCACTTTACTTGAATGAACATATACAGACAGCAACTCTGAGGCTGCAGCAGCCTGGCTTCATTTTTCAAAACTACAAAAAATGTGCTAAAAACGTACAACTGAGCACGGCATGGGGCCGTCGTAGAAATGCCCCATTTGGTGACAAGACTATGGAACAGACTGATGTTATCAAGAACCGAAAATATCCTCCTTAAAAAGCCAGAGCCGTTTAATGAATGGGTTCTTCATAAATCCCAGCTGCCAAATGAACAGAACAGAGTAAGAACGGGGGAATCAGTATCTGATGCGTTTGGGTGCTCGACTACAGAGAGAGGCATTAAATGGTCAGAGTCTCTAACTAAATCCTTTTTTCCATTTGCAAGAAAATGTGCAAAGACCGACAACAATTCAAGTTTGTGGAAGATCCTTTGAGAGCAAAGTGTAACTGAAGAGGAAAAACGAGGTCAGGAGAGAGTTAGTGGTGTGAGTGAGTGAGAGGGATTTTCTTCAGTTGCACAACAACAGAGGGAGGTATTAGGCCTTGGCACAAACCAGCTACCAACTGTTAGTCTGCAACAACAGCAATGAAAGAAGCTGCTCTGAGTGTGGAGAGCTTACTTTAATTATCAGCCCAAGAAGTCAACGATGGGGTGCATTGTGTCTGTCTTTCTCACTGAACAGCACATAACTTGAATTGTAAAATAACTAAGACACCCAAAATTGGAATAGTCAGCCTGAGAGCTTAAAAAAAGGCAACTGGACTGTCAAGAATCTACACCAACATGTAGAGCAGTCAAAAAAGCAGAGTATCGTTTTAAATACGTGGACTCATACGGTTTATCTCACACATTTTGAGAATAACACCGTCTCCATTGAGCATAAAAGGTGAATTGACCTCTTTCTTAGTAAAGTGAGAATATGCTTTAATTATCCCAGCGGTTTCACCAAAAAGATGGAGATTTTTTTATTTTTTTATTTGAAAACTTGCAATTTGCAGCCTGAGTTAAAATGAACAGCATGAAAAACCAAATGACTCCCTGGATCCTTATCAAGGGGCCATTTAGGGCATCCTAAGGATTTGTCCTCCATGATATTCTGAAAACTAAAGCTCTCCCCTGGCTTCTGCTGACTTACTAGGCTTCAGTTATGCTTTTGCAGCATCCGTTGCCATGTGATGAAAAAGTAAAACTCTGGCTCCGGGTGATGATTCAAAATGTAATGGAATAAAACAGAGTGAAGTTTTCGGCATCCTCTGCTGTTTTCAATTTATGCCCCTGTCAATTTTCTCCATTCAATATTATATTTGCTGAGTCAACACTCATACAGACATGATGCTCTGTCCTCTTTTATGCCCGGGGAGGTAACTCACTGCCCTTTCTCTATTCTCATCAGTGATAAAAATAATCCATTCATACCCTCAACACCTGGGGCCAGATGCACAAACGGTGCAGTAAAAACCCTGTGTGCACATTTTCTACAACGCAAACAGGTCCTTACTTATTTAGAAAGAATGTGGGTTGAAAATGTGCAAACTCCACACATCCATTTTTACACTTCACCCTTATTTACGGTGATTCTGGGAACCACAAATACCTGCAGCTGGGTTAAGAGAGACATGACAAAGAAATCAAATCATTCAGATTCCCTCAAAGCTTTTTAAGAAAACAGCAAAAACATACACACATACATATCAAAAGTAAATCTGTGTCAATAGCCTAAACACATGGAGGGTACGTACAATGGGGAACGACTTCTATTGCAGATTTGAAAGACAATGGGACAGTCCTAACACCAACACCATCCCCCGCCACCACCAGCCCCTGCCCTCCTGCACCCCCACCCCCACCTCAGCGGGGGCCTGCCCCCACCCTCAACTGCCCACATTGAAGGACCCCCTTCCGTCAACTACCATGACTCTCTCCATCCAGGAGAGGGACGTATCCAGTCTATTCAGGAAACAAAAACCACGCAAAGCAGCTGGACCCGACTCTATCTCTCCTAGCATCCTGAAGCACTGCGCAGACCAGCTGTCTCCTGTGTTCACTGACATCTTCAACACCTCGCTGGAGACATGCCATGTGCCCGCCTGCTTCAAAACCTCCACCATCATCCCCGTCCCCAAAAAACCAAAGATTTCAGGCCTCAATGACTACAGACCTGTCGCCCTGACCTCCGTGGTGATGAAGGTATTTGAGCGCCTTGTCCTCGCCCACCTGAAAGACATCTCAGACCCACACCTGGACCCACTGCAGTTTGCCTACAGAGCCAACAGGTCTATAGATGACGCTGTCAACCTGGCTCTCCACTTCATCCTCCAGCACCTGGACTCCCCGGCCACCTATGCCAGGATCCTGTTTGTGGATTTTAGCTCCGCCTTCAACACCATCATCCCCGCTCTACTCCAGGACAAGCTCTCCCAGCTGGGTGTGCCTGACCCCACCTGCAGATGGATCACCGACTTCCTATCTGACAGGAGGCAGCATGTGAGGCTGGGAAGCCACACCTCCAACAGCCGGACCATCAGCACTGGATCCCCCCAGGGCTGTGTTCTCTCCCCCCTACTCTTCTCCCTGTACACCAACAGCTGCACCTCCAGCCACCAGTCTGTCAAGCTCCTGAAGTATGCGGATGACACGACCCTCATCGGACTCATCTCACATGGGGACGAGTCCGCCTACAGGTGGGAGATCGACCGTCTGGTGTCCTGGTGTGCAGCCAACAACCTGGAGCTCAACGCGCTCAAGACAGAGGAGATGGTTGTAGACTTCAGGAAGAACACAGCACCACCTGCTCCCATCACTCTGTGTGGCTCCACAATTGCTTCTGTGGAGTCCTTCTGTTTCCTGGGGATCACAATAACCCAGGACCTCAAGTGGGAGCTGAACATCAGATCCCTCACAAAGAAAGCACAGCAGAGGATGTTCTTCCTGCGGCAGCTGAAGAAGTTCAACCTGCCCAAGGCAATGATGGTGCACTTCTACACAGCCATCATTGAGTCCATCCTCACCTCCTCCATCTCCATCTGGTACGCTGCTGCCACCGCCAAGGACAAGGGCCGACTGCAGCGTATCATTCGCTCAGCCGAGAAGGTGATTGGCTGTGATCTGCCAACCCTTCAGGACCTGTACGCCTCCAGGACTTTAAGGCGTGCAGGAAGGATCATGTCTGATCCTTCTCACCCTGGTCACAAACTCTTTGAAACTCTCCCGTCTGGCAGAAGGTTGAGGACCATCAGGACCAAAACCTCACGCCATAAAGACAGTTTTTATCCAACAGCAACTGGCCTCATCAACAAGACCAGCGACCCCCACCTATTCTTCTCCCCCCCCCCTCTACCTCACTAATTTTACCCAATGCTCCAGCATTTTCTGGTCTGTCGTTGCAGATCAACATTGCACATTTCAATTGTTAATTTGCACATTCAAATCTATATTTTTAAAGATTGTTAATTTGTACATTCAGATTTATACTTTTAAAGATTGTATTTTTCAGTTTTATCATTCTGACTTATATCTTTATTTCTACTTTTTAATTTTGCTTCTCATAGAAGTGTTGTGTTGTGCACTAAACACCAAGGCAAATTCCTTGTAAGTCTGAAAACCTACTTGGCAATAAACCTGATTCTGATTCTGATTCTGATTCTGATTCTGTCAGCCCTCTTCCTTTGCTCCAAAGTGAAGTGTGAGCTGATGAGAATCGGCCATTTTCTGTAAGCTGAAGCTGTCTTTTGTTTACGTGGCATATGCACGTGGTGGCAGGTTGTACTCCTGGATGTGTAATTGTTGGTAATATACATTTAGCAAGCATTTTCATAGCATATTTATAATCATATTAAGGGTAAAATGCAAAAAAGAAGGCATTTTTTGGACGACTGGGACGAGAACAGCCAAATGTTGCCAGACTTTCAATCCAACCTGGAATGATTAATTATTTTTTGTACTCTTAAAGTTGCTTGGATTCCTCAAACATTTTGAAATTCAGCGACGGACAGAGCAAGCTTGCAATAACTGTACAGTGAGTAAAGTGTATGTTCTGTCCCCAATAACAATCATCCCACATCCACTTCTCGTATCCTCAATACCCGACTGTCCATGCTAGTCTGTGTAAAAAACTGTGGCCTTTCTTTGTCCTGCTGGAGATTGGTGTCCTTGGAGAGCTGTTACAACCCTTACCTTGGTTTGATTAATTTACCCTTTGAAAGTGGAGGTGAGACTGAGGTGAGGGGGTGTCTCTGTGTGCTGCATTCATGAATGCAGAAGCTAAACTTGCCTCTGCACTCCACTAAAGCACAAGCAAGCACAGGAAGGCTTAAGCCAGGAGGCAATTTGATGAAGGATTAAAAAAGGCCTACCTCCCATTATCACATTGATTTCTTTCTTTTTAAAAATCTTTCTTGCATGACCTTCATCTCAGTTTTTTATGTTGCTCTCTGGCCCACATCCGGAGTGCTGTGAACTCTGCTTTTTCAAATGGCAACTGTGAGATCTTCTCTCTGAAAGCTTATAAAAAGCCCTGTTATTGCAGACCACCCTTGGGCTAGGTATTCACCTGACACTGAAATGGTTGCTATGGTAACAGTTGCAGGTGCAATATGAAACACGGGAGGTGGAGAGAGTGAGCGCCTTAGTGGGTAATCCATTTGACAACACAATGCAGAAACATACCAGAGCTCTACGACTCTTATCTCTCACACAGGCCACAATCGGAATAGATCCCTGTGGTATTGGAGTCTTCACATTCTCACCATACCCACATGACAAAAAGCCCGCTATCAAGGCCAGGAGGAGGTCACCATGGTTCACAAACAAATACATTAATAATTTTGATTACCCTCGTTATCCTTCAGGGTGAAGTTGGGATTAACGGGTAGATGGCTCGGCAAGGCGAAAGAAAACCTCTGGCCGTTGGCAAAGTCATCCTTGTCCACCGCTGTGACAGTCTGGATCACCTGTTCATCAAAAGAAAAAGATCATTAAGAGGATGATGACATGCTTCGGATCCAGCTGATACAATCATGCTATTGGCTGTTAGTTTACCAATGCCTGGGTAAAAGGCTGTTGTCCATGTGTATTTTTGTGAAGGAAATCAGAATAATGTAACCAGCTTTGACTCTTCCTGTTTGAATTTATTTAGATATCAAGTATTTAGAATTTCAAATAGTACTCCAGTACAGTCTTTTGACTGCTGAGCAGGCAGGAATCCCCAGAACCTCTTAGAATTTCTTATTTCAACTAATATGCACATAAATATACTGAAAACATTTCAAAGGAATTACCTGTATATTCTGACTTCATTTCATAAAATATTTAAATCAAAGTTTGTGCACTATACGTGTGTGTATAGTAGACAACAGATTATTTATTGACTCCCAATGATGCCATAGCAATAACAATGTTTTCTGTCAGGCAGTTATTTCATTTCTGCCACCAGGAATGCAGAAAGTTGCAGGATTATCAAGGCCTCTAGTGAACGATCAAAGAAGATGACGGAAAAGATCTGCTGTCACTACGGTGAAGGCACCAGGGAAGTGCTTCAAAATAGCTGCCAGATGTTGACTCCAAACCCTTCCGTCACCAGGGAGATTAATTTATTATTTAATTAGAATATGTGGTAAACTAAACACTTTTGGTCAATGGGCCACAAGTCTTATTTCAATTTTTGTTGTGATTATTTTATTTCTTGACATATATATTCATATCTCTATATACTATTTCTCAAAATATATAATACAATCCAACACAAACCTACAGTTGCTTTTGGGCAATAATGTGTAATCCAAAAGAGAGCACAATATTACTCAAATATATAATGTAGACATTAACTGTAACCATTATAATATGACAAATAATTAAAACTACCTCTTCCAGTTTAATGTTAGCTGGGAGATAGACAGCCTACACATGGAAAAAAGTAAGACTTTGTTAAATGGGCATACCCACTAACATCTGGGTTTTAAGTGGAGTTTGAATGAGTTTAATTGGAATGCAGTCTGGTGTCAAATGACCCTTCAAAAATCGTGGGTTGGTTCCAGCTCCCATGACTACGGGTAGGAGGTAGCAGTTTGACAGGAAGTAGCTCCCGTTGCATTTGCTAGTAACAGGAATATTTGTTGTAATCAATCTGCAGGTGTCTCCATAAAAATAATCAAACTTTTTTTCCCTTAGAAATTAGAAGAAATTACTTCATTTGTATGTGATTTCTTGAAATTCTGAAGACATCTGAATAGAGATAGAAAATAGTCTTTAAAAAGTAGTTTTTAAGTCACTGATGAGAAACAATGTTCTTTTACATATATCAGCTCAGTGCAGTTCTTAAATTCTTACCACTTAATCCCCCGGGACAAGAAGCCAGAGGCTAAAATGTAACCTTAATTCAAATTCAATTCAAACTTTCACTCAAACTTTTCTTCCACCAGCTTTCAACTATGAAAAATGTATTTAGTTGTGTCTTCCCAGTCTTTATAGAACCACCCTTTCAGCCATTTCCATGCTGCTGATTGCTCTGTATCTCAAAAACCTTCTTAATTTGAATGAATCAAAGACTACTGAGAGCAAATTGGAATGAGCTTCGATTTGGAGCTGTCATGGTTTGCTGCTGAGATACTCGTTTTGAATAAGGGATGATTAAGCAGCTCTCTCCAGTGCCTTCACAGTTGTTACTGCTTCGTTTTCGCTGAACAACCCAAAACACTGATGGAAACAATAGTTCAGCACAGAGTGCATGCAGTCAGGGAAATGGCCGTGGTTAATGGACAGCTCTGCACACTCTCTTTGTCGGAGGGGTCTTTGAGGTCTATCATGTTTTAAATGAGCGAAGACATTGACAGAGGGGAAAATCCTAATAGGTGTAAGTATTTTTCCAGGTAAATCTCAAACACTCACCTCATTAAGCTTTAAGCTCTCACACACAATGACTTCCTGGTCGGTTGCAACCTCTGGGGGATTGTCATTCATGTCTAGGACCTGGACTGTAACAGGAACGTGATTGAGAAGGCTGGGGTTGTCTATTGGAGAGAGAACAAAGAACAAAGGGAAGCCAAAAGTAAGTTAAACCAAGGACTTGACACACAAAGACAGGAAAACAGAATGCTCCTCTTGCTAAAACCATAATAAACAATGAAACTTGTACACTAAGCCGGCCAGTGTGGTACTCATTTGCACTATGTTCCATAAGATTTGACTGAGATCATTTTGAATCATTTCTCTAATTTCAAAAGAATATTTTGCAACTAGAAGACTCACCCCTTGCCAAACTCTGCAAAGAATGGAGCTTTGAATTCAAATTTATAATCGTCAGGACATTCCCATTTTTTATTGACAGTCTATGCCTTTAAAACTTTGTGACCCTGGCCTTTGCACAGCATCAGCTTTTCTTCTTAAATTTGAAACATTTCTTTAGTCAACACACTACATCAGCAGTCTTAGAAAATAGAAAATAACTTTTTTACAACGTATATTAAGTTCTCTATTAATAAACCTGCGAAAAATGTCACACAGGTGCACACCTCTTGAGCTATTTCATCTTACACGTACAGGACCTCTGGCTTTGCGTTTTTTATTTTTCACAATCAAATAAATATTGGACATTGTATCAACTGTATTAAAAGACAAATCTTTATGCTTTTCATTTCAAGCTCCAAGGTGAGTTAATAAAAAAAGGCACTGAAATCCATTTGTTCTCTAATTCACGTGCACCCTTGGTAGGTTCTACGCACTCTTCAAAAGCTCTGCACGATGGTTTGCACGGGGAATGTTGGGCCCTGTGTCCTGCATTATTACGTCACGTCTTTGCCTATTCAAAGCAGTAAAAATGTATTGTAGCCTTTTGCCACGATCTTGGCAGGTAACTGTTTCCCTGAATACTAAAGAGAGATGACAAGATAAAGAAGCATTAGCATGCGGAATACATGTGGGTCAGCAGGAGATATGCTTAACTGTGATTACAAATTACCCAATTTACCTTATAGCTGTTCCTGGAATTAGAAGGAATCCTATTGATTTAATTAGTGGATAGGCATTGAGACAATTGGAATTGATTTTCAAGGTAACTGAAGGAAATCCACTTCATCCTTTTTTGAAACATTTTCATCACTTTGCAAATAAGAAATTTACAGTTGTTTTGTTAAACAGAATTGGGGTTTGCCTGTGTTTTTGTTGGCTTTGTTTAGTGTGATAGAGAATGGATGCATGGTAAATAATTGTCATAATTTAGCTCACAAATAATGGACTTTACTCAGTAACTTGTAATAGTAAGCAGGATTAGGCCAGTTATGGTCTGTTACCTGCTTGTCCTAAATACAATCTGCTCTAATGTTTCAATGGGGAGTTGGTGACAAGCGTAATCATTATACTATCATTTAGTACAGCATTGTCAAGCTCTATTCCTTAGGGACCACTGTCAAGCATGTTTTTAAACATTTCCTCTTTAATATACCTTATTAAAATGAATGGGTCCTTTACATTTCTTTTCCTGAACTTTTTTTTCAGCTTTTTTGTTGAAGTCTTAAAGATAGCCTTTTAATTTGAATCAGGTTTGTGGAGCAGGGAAACAAATACAAGCTGGAGAAGAGTGGCCCCTGAGTACTGGTGTTTGACAAGACTGTTTGAGCACATTTCTAATGTGTAACATCTTATTCCGTGGAGATGTTTTTAATAGCTATGCTTGTAGTGTGCTGCTCTGCAGTTTACAGGTCATTTTCTGTAGGTAAAGGGAACCTGTGCAGTGCAGATTCACATATTTCTTTTTACGGAACCTTTCTTTTGTTGATATTGATTTTTACTTCAATTTTACCCGCTATGAATTTGAACCAACTCTGCCCTCTCACGATATGATCCCCTCAGGGTGTCTCGTTATCTGATAGGAGAGTAAAGAAGAAAAAAAGTACAGCTATGGCACTAACCTTTGCGTTTGTAATTGCTTCTATCTAGATCATTCTTTCATGGCACAAAAATTTCTCATGATTTAAATGCGATCCTGATATAATGTCGATTACCTTAGGGCTAAAAAGAGTGCAGAAAAAAGCTCCATCTTTCAAACTGTCTTTTTCAGCCCTTAAGCATTAGAGAGGGGTATCTTTACACCTCCCAATCATTTTTATTCTCTATGAAGCCATAGATTTGACCATCTTTTGCTTTTTTTTTCCTTTTGAAAATGTGCTGACTGGAAGGCTTGGGAAATACACCTTATTACATTTTGGCTGGTTAAGGGGGGAAACTGTGGTTCAGGGGGATAGCGGTTGCCTGACATTGTGCGGGTGGGTGACTCGATCCCTGGTTACATGTGGCGGTATCTTTGACATGGACATTGAACCCGTAGCTGCTTGCATTGCAGCTTTAAAATGGGTCCCAAGCCTGGATAAATGTGAGAGAGTTCTCAGGAAGGACATCCTGACAGAAATCAAGATTGTTGCGACCCCTGAGGCGAAAAACAACAAGTTCTGGCTTATTAAAAGAAAAACTTTAATTTCAAATGGATTTCAATTTCCTCTAGTTTCTAAAGGTTTACAATTCAGAGCTTAATTGTATGCAGGAAATCCCTAGGAATAACAAACATACCATAAAACTCATGTCAAAGTCATGATTAAAGACTTTAACAAGTCTATTTCACTACAGATACACAGCTGTTCCAACACTTTTTCCCTTTTTTTTAATGATATGTGTACTTTACACAGGATATTTGTGTTGAAACAGAAGGTGTGCAGACAAATACCGATGAAAAAAACTGTGAGGGCACAAACACACACATGCATTCTGGGTTGGCAGAAAATGTACTTTCATGTAAAAACTGCCAACGGAGCAGCTTCCCACCTGGTAGCGAGCAGGTGGGGACGCGTTAATGTGCAATTTAGAATGTAATTTCTGTGAATTATTTGGTGAATTACACTTTGGTTTTTCTTATCTACTGCTTTCCACTGTGAAGGACTGCAGACTGTTTGCTGTTTAGGTGTCCCTGTGCTTGGCTAAATTCAGCTCTTCAACGCGATTTCTGGGTAAGGTTCCCTCAAAACGTCGATAGTAGACAGCGAAGAAAATAGATTTTTCATTGTATATTTGAATAATCTTTGTGCTTTTATGTCTGCTTCTGAAATACATGGAATGCAGCATAACTTGGTAGGGACACTGAGAAGAAAAGCCACGTTTGAAAGGCTTAATTTCCAACAATAACTGGCAAAAATAGCCACATCTGCCTTTAACCTTTTCATGCCATATGTATAGTTTTGATACATATATTTCTGAGTACTATTTCATTTTCATACAGTCAATTGTTTACCTACATCTTAGTTTATTATACTAAACATTTCTAGAAAATATGGATAAAAAAATTGTTAAAAACATGTGTACATTTTATATGTTTATATGTCATGAGTAAACAAAGACTTTATATTACATATTTGACATTTTGTCTTGCGTCAGACTTTTTAGGGTTAAGAAAACCACAACGCACATTTGTGAACAACTCTGTTTCTGTTGCTTTTTCTGTAAACGTTCACATATATTACATTTTCACAAGCATTTGGTAAATAGAAAATGAACTGGGTACCTACCAACCTCCGAGGCCATTACAGTGATGTTGTGCCATGGCATGTCTTCTCTGTCCAAAGATTGCGTTGTGCGTATGACACCGCTGCTCTCTTCGATTCTGAAGTACCTCACTCCGTCCTCTTTGCTGTCCATATAGTATCTGTCGAGAAAGGAATTTTAACTCATATAGATGAAGCCCATCAAGTTCATGTCTTTTTGTGTGTTCGGCTTCGGCTTCTTTTGGTTTCCACATCACAAGTCAGCTTTACACATTGAAAAATAAAAATGCAAACCAAAGTATTCTGTTATCATCATCGCAAAAACATTCTGTGAAAAAACCAGGTTGTGAGAGCATTATAAAAACCTGACAAACTCCATTATCTTTGCAGCATCACATGCAAAGAGTTTTATTCTGCAGACAACCCTGATGAAATGATTTAGGTCATTTATTATCAACTGTGGAAATCTCCCAGTGGCGCCAAGGTTGATGTGGTACAACTGTTTTCACAGACTAAGTAATAGTACTGACTGAGACCAAACTGATCTCTGTGTATAAGTGCTGTCTCCCATTGAGCATCACATTCAGTGCCTCAGACAACAACACAAGCACTCACATTTTCAACCTGGGTCCTCCTGTGGCTTGATAAGGACACATTTTTAGTCATTTAGAATTACGTGAATGTCAAATTTGGTGAAAATCTACAAGCCAGAAAAGAACACTTAAATGAATGAGATTTAGTAAACCAAAACCGTGCAGAGACACCACACTCAAGAGACTGAAGTGAAGAAACAGCAAAATCCAAAGGGGATTCATTTCTGCTTGCTCCATTTTCAAAGCCCGGTCCCACCTCCAAAGCATATGAATGGGATAATCTTTCCTTTTTTTAAATGAACAGCATACTCCTAAAACAAACAGGTTAAGAACAATATTCTTCAATAATTTTATACGGACAAAAGACTATTCTGCTGACAGTGCTTACAGACTTGTAATGGCTTTCCAGCAACTGCGTTATCAAGCTAGAAGCAAAGCAGCCTGTAGAATACAAAGCAGGAATGAGCTGAGCTGCTCGTCTCATGAGTTCAAGCATGGAATGAGCATTGACTGTGTATTCCCTAATTTATCTCTTAATGACCTATTTACACCTTTAATCCAGCCTCCATTCCCCGGCGTAATATACCCTAAGTGGAACATTTTCAGTTGACATGCAAGATGGAAATCGAATAGGCAAATGACTGCTGGGACTGCATTGACTAGAAACAATACCCTTTTTTGCCTTTCTTTTGATTTACCTTTGATGCTTTGATACATCTCTTGTAGAACTGTATAAATCAATTACATTTTTTTAAACATGAATTATATGTTAAGATCCACAAGAACACAAACTCAAACTAATTGAATCCACTGATATTTTACTTTGTTTTTTCTTATTCATGTAGATATATAAAAACAAATCTTAGTCTATTATGCAAATAAATGCTGTTATTGATTGAATTATCTCTGTGGACTTCGTACCAAATTGTATCAAGTTTATCCCTTTACATAATCTCTGTGAAGAACACTTATTGTGACAGCTCTGTACACAGCAGCAGACAGACCTGACATGAGGAGGTGAAAGATGATGGAGACATAATGAGCAAACACAATCTTTGTTAGTTAAATATAGTTATTTTATTGCAGATAAGTCATGCATCCTTTATCATGACCATCGGAAATAATTCAACAGTTATTTAATCACTGTAACACAGGACCGTGGACATATTATTGTAAAAGGCGACTTTTAAGAATATAATCTTGTCTAATTCAAAGCAGACTAATATCCCCGTTGTATGATTGTCTACAGAGTAATACTGATACACGCTGTCCGACGGGGAATGTTAAGAAAGCCTTCTCTTCTCTCAAAGTGAACTTGCCAAAGGCAAATCCTGGGGCATCCTTAGATACTATTCCTTAGAATCATTGTAATTGTTTTGGTTCATGGAGCTGTAACGACTCTGAATCTAAGACTGAAACTTCAACATAAACGTCTTTGATCTAGTGAAGACTTTTCTGAATAACTCTGGCATTGTACTGAGTTTAAAAAGTCAGCCGTGATATGATGGCGAGCTTCATACGTGGACTAAATCAACACAGTTGAGTAGCTTAACTACAGGGGAATTGCTTCATTCCCCCAAACAAAGCTGTGTGATGAAATGTAGCTGCACATTTCGTCATGAGTACAAATACAAGTTGGGAATTTATATATTACCAAATGAAGAGTTTATCTGTCTCTGTGTGATGTCCGTTTAGCAATGATGTTTTAAGGTTTATTACAGGTTTTTGTCTTATACATTTTTCTTTAATTATCCCCAAAAAGTCAAATCCGTTTAAATATTGTGAACTGGTTGTCATTTGAAACATGTCCTGAATACTGGCCTTCACCTCAACAACAGGTTTTCATAATACACAAATAATACACAACCAGCTTTGGAAAGCATATTTCTTATTTTCTGATTTTGTTTTCAGACAATAAACTAAACTAAATAGTAACTGCTATACTGTTCTTAAATATGTTCTTTTATTGCTTTTGTTATTATTATCAAGCACAAATCTATAAACACAACCAAATAATCAATCAAGTCTTGTCACAGATAATGCAGTAATCACATGTAATACCCACTTTACACCACTAGAGTTATCCACTGGGTTTAGTCTAACGAGGCAGACCACACAAAGCGTGTACTGGCATCCGCTAACTAACACATTTTTCATAATTAGCACAATGACAAAAAGGTAAATAAACAGTAGGTACACAGATTGTGGAAGCTGAGTTTCAAAGCCATCTCTGTTAACGTAGCTTTCACGCTTTTAATCTGGTCCTAGTGCGTGTTATGTCAACCGGTATAGTGAACATGTAGTTCACATTACTGTGAACGACATGCAAACTAACTACATATTCATTATACCGGTCTAAAAGGCAAACTGAGACATCAGTCATGTGATCTTTATTCATAAAGTTTGTTCAACGAAGTGTCCCTTTTGTTTAGAAAACACAAACCTGTGTAGCCTACACCAGCCCTTTTCTGACCATGTTTGCGATTATGCACACCTCTAAAAGTCTGGACCTGAAGGCAAGTGACCCTATGTAGCATATAAAGCCATTAGGTGTACACAGAAGTATAAATACAAGCTGTTATTTTTAACGAAAAGCACCCAGTATTTTCAGGTAAAGTGACTTTTCATAGACCTAAATACGTCCAGGGGACTTTGAAAATTGAGGAAGTGCAATTGAGTCACTCAAATTGGTAATGTTGCCTCTTCCTACAGGTTTGACCTGAGGGTATTTTTCTTTGTGCTTAAGATAGCAGCCTCTCAGAAACACATCATAAATAGTTTTAGATCCACTGCTTTGTCATTCTCATTCTTCACATTAATGTTTAAGCTGGCTCACTCACTGCAGTCTGCACTGCTCAGTGAAACAGGCATGAATGGCTGTTGACCGTCCTATTATTGTTAAATTTACAATCCGTCCATACAACATTCACAACAGCTTGATTATGTCCACCGAAGACACTGAAAATCATCATCCACAGTGCCTGATGTGACTTATCTTACAAAGATTTAAAGCCACTGGATCTGATGGGGAGTAAGAGCTTTCTGTGTAAGTCATGCCATCATTAAGAAGCACAGAAGCCTGTAAAACATGGCCACTTTTGATCATGTCATAGGAATAATTCTTGTTTGTAGACACACACATTGTACTGGTTAATTAAGAGAGATCATTGATGGACAATGAGACAGAAAGCAGTGAAAGAACAATCATCATCATTAAGGTTATCATCTAACATACAACTAAAACATGTAAAAATAAATCAAAAATTCAGAATGTTTCCTCTGAGGACGGCAAAAGAGAAAGTTATGATCAACAAAGAACAAGCTGCGGATTTGTTCAACCTGATCAGACGCTCAGTAAATAAACCTGAAGAGGATTTCCTTTGTAGAGGAAAAATCCAAATCATCATAGATATAACTGTTTCTCATGTACTCTAACGACAATTACAGTTTACTGTCCTACACTGATAAAGGAGCACATTCTTCTAATATGACTTGACATGACACATGTGCCCTTGAATTGCTTACTATTCACTGTTCACAGGATATCTTATACTAACGGAAGATCAGCCCTTGCTGACTAGATTCTGGGACCAATAAATAGTGATGCATATTTCTGTACAGGCAGAGTGGTTTGGTATGTCTCACGATTCACGTGCGGTAGTACTGGGTCGCTCTCACTTTATGAATTTTGATTTCTCCTTTTGAATAAATTTCTATTCCTTACTTCTTCAGACAGACTAAGATTCTTATATTAAAAAATTCCACAACACCTTCAATGCAGCTTTTCATTTAATCAAATTTCTCATATTTTGTGTTGTATATTTAAAATTTCCCCCTCGTATCACATCCTTTCAACTCATCCCCCCTCTATCAGAATACATCAAGTTTGTGGCAGGAGGAGACTGGCCTGAACGTATGCTGAGCTTTAAAGTAGCGAGGAAAACAACTCTGCCTAACAGCTCCTGACAATTATGATAATACACATGAGCAACCAGGGGTAGTGTCTTATGAGAATCATGTTTGGTTATTGAGATGTCAATTTCACCTCATTTCTCCTAATTCAAACCGTCACTTCTGTATCATGTTTACTTAATTGCTGCATGGGCGGACTACTGTTGATCAAAGAGAGGCGAACACTTATCGTGACTGCATTTCACATTCAGATCTAACATTACTCTCTGTATTTGAGAAGCTGTCAGTGAAATACTTCCTGCTGTCTTGTTTATGTGGTGCGCACTGAAGCCATGCGCTACAGGAATGGATGAGGTATCCCAGATGGCCAACAGGAAAGCTCTTTTATATGTATCTCGATTCAAACAAATCTTTCACAACCACTTTAAGATCTTGCAATTTAACTGTCAGTCTTTATCCTTTATCTTCATCTTGTTTTAAACTTTTCACCACTACTGAATTAATCCAAAACCAAAAAGGCCAAAATCCATTGAAACATATTTTTGTGGTGTAGATATTTTCTATTACAGAAATTGACATATTTTGCATGTATGCTAATTTTTGTCCGTGTTCATTGTAAAAACCAAAAATGTGAAAGGGTTAAAAAAATTCAATTTCCATGACTTTGACATCATGTCATATCTTCTTATTATTTAGGGCAACATTTGTCCAAGTCCAAGAATGTAAGTTCAGCTTTTCCTTTTTTTGTGTTCAGCAAACTTATAGTTTTGGCAATCCAATATTTTTTATTTTAAACTTGTACGTTATCTACAGAGAAGCACAGCTTCATCAGCATTTCTTTGCAAAGATTAAGCTGCATTGTACCGTGCACTTTGGATTACAGCTAAGTCCCCGCTGTGTGTGCTCCATCCGTGTTAACAAAGGACGCATTCATGTGCAGCATTACACTGTAGCTCACCTGCATTTAGCAGGCATTTAGAATGCGATTCATAAGTGCTGCACTTAAATATAGAAAACTAGTGCTTGTAATGTAAAGACATGCTTTTGCTCATCAACAATGGTATGTAATCTAAGAACAAATATCTTGAATATGTATGTGGCAGGTAAAATTATTTCTTCTTCTTTCTCTTCTTCTTCAGTGTGCTCACTTGTCTCCAGTTTGCCATGTACACTGACATGGGAGCATTATATCTTTCAAATATACATATTTGACTACTGCACTTGTTTATTAACTCAGTTTACTGGTTCTTAGACGTTTGTTGCTTATGGCTCAGTAAACATGTTAGTGCTTAGTATGGAGACAGCTCAGTATTGCAAACTCAAACAAACACAAATGCCTGATTTGATGCAGTTCATGGTGCTTGAAGCTGTTAGACATTTTTACATTTCCAACAAATATAGACAAAACAGAGCTACAGAGAGCTCTGGAGCTGGACAAAGTACATCTCAGAACTGACTTTTGTGCACGTAAGCTCATGTTTATTACTCCTATAATATTTTCAGAATATTTTATTTGTTTATAATGACTTAAAGTTCCTGTTGTGGTTATAATTATAAGTATCATTGACAAAACCTGCATCATCTCCAGGTAATTACTCCTCAAAATCCATTATATGAACTTACACAGAGAGTAGATGTCAACAGTACCAACTTGAAACAAGATAAGAACAACATCAGTAGCAAAATATTATCGGCTGCAACTATCAAACAGAATCTTATTAGAGAACAAATGTAATTGGATTTTCGTGCTAATAGGCCAGTAATATATCAGCCGCCATTACATTACACATTCCTGCACATAAGTCTCAGTGCTTGCTGCTGTTTAGAAAACCTCTAGGCTATGAGGCCCGTGGCAAAGCTTGCAAATATGATCCAATTACATGCAGCAGCAACAGAAGATCACCTCTTATTGATATGTTAGCAATACTTGAGGAGTATAAAGTTCAGGACTAGTCCATCATATCTGTCAAGAAAATGAAGAGAATTCAAATGAGCACAGACCAAACAGAGAAGCCGTTGGTGTGTAACGCCATGTAACAAGGCACCTGTTCGGTAAATTGCCTTAGGCTTGTATGATTTTATTCTTTTTTTTCAGCTGCACGCATGCATCTGTTTAGACTGCATACAAATGTGCAAAGCATTGCATTGCCTCAGGTTAATTCTCAAGCTCAAAGATAAAATAACCAGATATTTTGATGTGGCAAGAAAAAGTGAAGATTCAAAAAAGGGTTCTGCAGATTTAGAAGGAAGACAAATATGTGCAGACAACGTAATGCACAGCACATCCAATTCAAATATCATATAAAGAGGGCACATTTAAACAGGGAGTTCCCATCAAACAGCCACAGCACTCTGACCACCGGCCTGAGACTGGGAAGGTCTCCTGTTTTTTTTTTTTAGAAAAACAAAACTCACTCGTTGAGGCCTTAAGAAATAAGAAGCAGATCCATTAAGTCTTATAATATTTTCGGTGATGCCTCTATGGATTGGACCAGTTTATCTTGTATACCACATAAATGCTAATTTATGCTAATGCTAATAATTAACTGTGTTTTAGATATATGTGGGATAGCGTTTGAATTTCCTTTTGATAAACTAGTGTTTTTGACCTGCCAAAACATTAGGGTAGGTGAGTCTAGTTATTGACAAAAACATAACAATTTTTGTCTGTAATGCGCTATGTTGCCATTAATCCCCCATGTCAGACTTGACCATCCGCATAATGCAAAAGAAAGCATGATCGATCAGAGCAGGCCACTGCTTTTCCATTTCTCCCATCCAGGTTCCATGTTCAATGTGATGCTAAATGCAACAAATTTTTGTTGCATAATGTGCTCTGCCAGCTTTCAACTGGAAACGGCTGCTAACCCTTTCAGCAGTTTAAGCTACAGTGGCTCTTTCATTGGACGCAAGCCATAAGCCTAGAGAATGTCTATTACTCTGCTGCTGGTTCACCAGTTTTTCTGCACTACCCCACAAGAGCAGCAGTCGTAGGGATGCAATGACCCAGAAGTCCAGCTATCACAATTTGGTCTTTGTCAAGGTCCAATCCTAGCGTTTGCCCATTTTTTTTCCTGTTCTAACGCATCAACTTCAAGGAGAGAATATATCCAACCCGCTCCAGGTTCCGTGTAACAAAATAATCAATGCTTTTCATTTCAACTGTCAGTGGCTGTGTTGATACACTATTGGTGTCTGTTGCTTTAGCGGGAAAGGCGTTTCAGATGGAAGTTATCTTATTGGTTGATACGTCATTTCATGAATGCAGCCAGGACACTATCAAGGTTCTATGTGGAATTATCTTGCCAGTAAATCCTTAGTGCCAAATAAAATCATTCATTTCGGACCACAACATTAATAAATATACAAGCTTCCATGGAAAACACAAATTTTTTGATCAGCCAGTTAATCCAAGCAGGGGTAGCAAGCAGACTTCCAAGAAAGTGATGTGCCAAATCTATTTGTTCTTCTGACAGCATCACATGGGCTGTGGGTCAGATGAGAGAATGTTGGGCCTCAAGATGATACTTTTCTTTAGTCATTACTGCAGTTATATGCAGAATTCCATGCATGCAGCTTGATTATCTTACCTGACAGGACTATTCCTGTTGTCTGGATCTCGAGCTGTAACGGTGCCCACTTCTGTGCCACTTGGAGAGTTTTCATAAACATCCAAGATGTAATAATCCATAGAAAAGACGGGGGCTTCGTCCACGTCCCCCACAGTGATCTTGAGGGTGGTAGTGTCTTTGAAGGAACCAAGATAAGAAAAGCGGGGATCCACGTGCGAATTCATTCCCTCGATGTGCAGCGTGTACGTCTTCTTTCTCTCGTAATTCAGAGGCTGCGGGGAAACGGCACCACAGCAACATGAGATTAGCACACTAGGCAAGGTTGTTACCCTCACAGCTCCAAAATCACATTTGTCTCGCTCTGCCCAAAAAAAAAAGTGATGAATATGAAAAATGTCGCTGTCAAAAGTTCACAGTCCAAAAAGACAAACATAAGATAATAATAGGTGCTAAATACACATCTCCATCAACTCAACCTCTGACTGTGTGCACTGGTGAGACAATATCACAGCCATTTTTTTTTGTCTTTTACCCATTAAAATCCTCGTCTAGCAAACACTATCACAGATTCCAGTACTGTGTCACGATGGAATACGCCTTACCTTTTTCAGGCTGATGATTCCCTCTCTTGTGTCTCTGTCTGTAGATATGGAGAACATGTTGGTCCCCTCTGAGTTAATGATGCTATACCTGATGTCAGCATTGACACCGAGGTCGTCATCGTTGGCTTTGATCTTCCCGACGGGTTTTCCAACTTGAGCTGATTCGGGGACGTATAGCTGGTAATTTTCTGTGGATGATCATTGATTTGTATCCGCATTGAGACAGCAAAAAACGGTTTTAAACACAATCTCCTTTGTCCCACACAGTTGTCTGAATGTTTTCCTAAAAGGGCATAGCTAAGCAAATTGACTCTGTCACCATTTTCTCCTCAGGGAATGTCATTAAAAACACTCTGCAGTGCTTCAATTGGTATTAAATGCTAAACCGAAGTTGATGGGACTGCAATGAAGCAGATCCAATTCTAAGCCTGACATTTATTCAGAAAACATTGATGGTTTTTAATTTTTTTTCTTTATCTTTTTATACTGGAGTAAATGAAAAACTCAGAGCTGAGGGGGATTGAACTTGATGAGGCACTTTGGAAGGCAAAGAATTGCAGCTTGATAATAACTTATGGATAACATCGTGGAGCAAATTCAGACTGCAAAACAGAGGGTTT
>CAJRST010006668.1:14913433-14967604 GCA_907169785.1 Menidia menidia | reverse complement strand
TTTTGTCCACAATCGCTATTCAGTAAATACCATGTTGCATTTTGTCTCAAATGGGCGACTTTCTGAAGTGCTAATCTTGCTGTGTTACCAGGCAACTTGAGTGGAAAAAGGATGAAAGTGTGAGTAAAAACAAACCTTGTAAACCTGCAAGCTCTATGGCAATGTCAGATCATTTTCAATTAGTTTGGCAGCAGCAAAAATATCTGCACCTCCTGTGGTGTGGCGTTTGGACTACCTCTTGTTTTCTCTTTTATTTATTTATTTGGTTAAATGGTTTTTAGCTTTTAGATTTTGCATGCAAATGAGCATTTGAAAGCGCTAATTCATGATTGGTGCCTTCACTTGCTCCACATCCAGCCTACCAGCATGACTGATTGAACCCGTGCCTCAGTCCAGTGCCCTAATCAATCTCTTACAATCAACCGCTGCTTAAGAGAGCAGCAAATCGGTTAGTCGGGGTGGCTGTGGCTCAGGTCTCATATAGGCTGCTTGTCATCATTGCTCCTATTGTTCTGTGTTCACTTGTCTATGATTATCAGGGGGTACCTAGTGCCTTGAGTTTATATCGGGTTACTATGTATCTGTGTTTACTTGAGACTGGTGCACTTGTAGCTTTCTTGTGAAACTACACTCTCCCTCAGGTTTGTTTCTTTCCATATGCACTTTAACAAGCTAAATTGCAGCTGAATGAGAAGCGTCCTTGACACCACTTCCAGATCGAATGTTTGGATGTAAATTCTAATGCCATATTTAGTGTTTTTATTTTTTTGCTTGAAGCACGCAAGATGATTCCAGGGGAATCAGCGGTTATGAAATTGGATGGATGGATGGAAATCTACAGCATCTATATAGCCTGTGTCTTCAACGCAAATTATGTATTATATGTATGAATAAAAATACAAAAGGGAAAAAAAATAATAATTGGTTTGATTGGAGCCACCAGTTGCAATTGTCTGTGCACATATATATGTATATATATATAAACAACATATTTTGATCAGGAACTGCACACAAAACTATTATTTTGTGTGCATCTTGACCCCAATTTGCTGCTCAGAAGAAACTACTGGATTTTTCAAATAAATTTGCAAGTTCTTCAACAGCATTGTTTTTTTCACACTTTCGTAGAAGTGTAAAGTTTGCAGGATTACATTGGAACAGACACGTGCCCTGAACTGAAGACATAACAATGCTTTCAGTGTTACCTTTGGAATAACAAGTTAAAAAAAAAACATTTGTCTTTCCTTTTTATGTTCCTTGATAAATCTGCCCGGAAATTGGCAGAAAACAAATATTCACATCTCAGTGTTAATCGTCCTTGTAGATAATGTCAACACAAGCCCAAGGAATAGAAGGTAATTGTCTCTAATGATCTTGGAACCTCATATGCTTTCCTGCTTTTCAATTCGTCATTTTGATGATCAAGTAGGCAATTTTGTTTTGTCCATATGCGTGTTGTAAGAAAGGGAATTTGTAACTGCAGAAATACAACTATATTGGGTGTGCATGAAAAAATAAACACCATAAACACTATATGGTGTAAAAAAACCATGTAGTACTCCAGAGTGCACAGCAGTGTCATTTAGTCTGACCATTTACATAAATCAGCTGTCCAGTTTTTATTTTAATGTGGCTTTGCTGCATAGAATCTGCATTCATTTGTTTGTGTCTCATAGGAACCTACAGTACATGTAATTGTGACTTTAAGTGGATGGGATTTTTGTTTTTGTTAGTTTTTTCTCCACTAGTAGTGGAGTAGTTCCTATATCTTAGGTTTCGTATTGCATCTAAAACATAACTAGGTGCCTATGCTTGCTATGTAATAACCTATTTTCTATCATACTGAACAGATATAACATATTTACATCAGTAAACCCTCAAATAAAATGCCAACATTAGGTAATCAGATGAGGGACAACACTTGTCTATGTTCGCGCCAAATCTTACTTACACTTAGGCAAATTTAGCTCTGTGATTACTGCCAGCTCAGAAGTGAATCTACTCTGACCCCCATTAAATCTCCCTTTCTCACGAACAACACGACAATGTGCAACAAAGACACATCGCACTAGCCTTTTGTGAAAATTCCAAAGTTTGCTGGATTCATTTGCAAATGGTTTGTATTTTTAAGATACACAAAGTGGGGAATCTCATCTTTTAAATATGTTCAACAGTTATATGTTTTCTTTTCCTCGCTATGTGTGATAGTGCCCATTAATATGTGAGTCAATGTGAACTGCCTTATGAGATATTTCTTAAAGCGGTGATGAAACACGATTAATCGGAAATGATAAACAGGAATTTGACAGAATGGAATGAGCTCATGATTTGCTCTTTAAAGCTTTCAAAATCATTTTAATATATTATTTATTATAGTGAATGTATCAATTGGTTTAATGACTCATGGTACAACTTTTAGCAGCATGTGCAGGTTGTCTTTACTTTGATTACAAACATTTAGGTACAGTGATTCTAATCTAATTTAACCGGGGATTAAGAATACCTAATGATATATTCAATGAGTGCTGCTGGAAATGACACAGCAGCCATAATTGATTTGCCAGTGTCATCTATTAGAATCTTTCTTCTTCAGATCATCAAAAACATATTTTTCTGTGAATATAATCAGTTGCTATATTTTATGTTGTCAAGCTTAGTTAGTTAACTTTGTTTCCTACTGAGGATTTGGGTCAAGTCTGTGGCAGTCCCTTACGTATTCTTTCAGTGCCATATGTGCTTGCCAAGGCCATTACTACCCTATGTCCTTTAATGATCTTTTCCTTTACCCCATGGGTCATGCAAATCTGTCGCTGCTTTTTCAGCCTGCCTAAACCAAGGTCAGAGAGGAAGAGGTGTTTACCTATTTGAGTGTATGTGTTCTTTTAATCCTCCTGCTAATGTGAGAGCGTGCCACGCCACTGTCTCTGCAGTTTAGGCATAATGGGATCCAGGTAAATGTGGATATGAGGAGGAGAAAGCAAGCTAATTTACTGGTAGGCAGCTGAAGGGGCTGCTTCATCTCCCCGGTGAAGTGCTCGAGTGTGGCGGCACGCCAGCAAAACTGCTTTAGGACCTGAGCCTTGCACATAAAAGATCATTTTCAAGTGAGGCCGCTTTTATGTGCATGTTTTCGACCGACCACTGGAGGTCCTTGTCCTAATTCAGTGGAAGAGGGTGGTTTGCCAATGGCAAAAACAACAGCCCACTTGTACAAATTAATATGTGTGGGAGGAATAGTGCTGTGTAGAGTGCAGCTGGCCAGGCCTTCGATCGCATCCCTATCCACCGCACGCCCCTCGCCCAATTACGATGCAGACATGATGCCGAGTCAGCTCAAGCAAAGCAAGCTGTCTGTGTGTCCAAAATCCAACTGCTTATGGAGGAAAGGCGACTGGAGAATAATCATTCTTTGCAGTCAAAACGTGATCTGAAATGGATCTCGTTCACATCAATGTGTGCGGCGTTGCATGAAAAGCCCCAGTTTCTGTTAAAAAAACTGGCAGTGCTTCCACCCCACACCACTGATAAGTTGTTCCATCAATCCCCGGCCGCCTTTTCCCTCGAGCTAAAGTCAAAATATTCAGCATTTAATTTGTGTCACTTTTCCACATAGAATTAGTGTTTTACATGGACGTCGTGGTCTCAAAGGGACCAAATAGCTGTTTCGGACCGCAATGAAACAAATCATACAAGAACATTTTTTGTTCATGCTAACCAACAGCAGAAGAGCAGGCAAGCGTGTAAATCTTTATACGCATGAGCACCTGGAGGACACGCGGCTATGTGAGATAACGACAGATTAGACACAGACCTGCACACACTCTCAACATGACATTTTTCAAGTCCTGCGAAACTTTGATGTCTTTTATTTTAGAAGGTTCATTAACATTTAATAGATTCTAGAAGGCCTCTAAAACAAAAGATGGGCTTTAAATATCAGGCACTTCCTCCTTTCCCCTCTTCAGAAAGCTGAAAACAAAGGCTTTTTAAAGACATGTCTACAGATGACTCCTTCAACCCCAGAGGAATAGCAGCTGTGCGAGTGGTCCATTACATTACTTGGGCTGCTTTAGCTCTTATGACGTAAAAACAATGCTGCAATAACAGAACAGAATGCTCACAGCAAAGGAGCTCATGCAGAAAATATTTTACAGTATTACGCACCATTTTTAAGAGATGAACAGCAAAGTCATTGTTCCCGTTTACAGCTACAGTTAGCATACACGCAAGCACATGGGGGGCTTAGTGTGGAGAATGCAGTAACACCGCACCTGTTTTGGGGTCCACAGAGAAATATGGCTGTCCCTGTAGAATACTGTAGACTATCCTGGCGCTGTTTCCGTAGGTCGGGTCATCTGCATCAGTAGCTGTGACTTGCAACACAGATGTGCCTAAAAATGAACACAGCCAAAATCATTTCCTGACAAACGCAGCCTCTCTGAAACGGTTTCTCCATGTCATACAAGCCACATGGAAGTTGCTGAACGTGTTTTCGATGTTTGAACCCACACAAAAATATAGCTCAATTACTTGATTTCTTTAATTACAAAAAAGACAAAAACAAAGACAAATGATCTGAGGACTTACCCTCAAGCTCACATTTATTTAGCAAATCTGTGTAAGTCGTTGTGGTTCAATTTAACACTTGAAGTGTTGCTCAAATAGCATTACAGGCCTCATTGACCCATTATAATTGCATGATGAGCTCTTTGTAATTGCAGTACAGGCTTATTTAATGCTCTGGTGTATACTGTATATAAGCACTGTAGTGTGAATACTACAGATATGAGCTGTATGATACATCTTCTAGATTTTCGTTTTTGTGGTGAAAAAACATCAAACCAGTGAACCTCAGTTCAGTTCCAGCATATTCTTTATTTTTTGGTGGGAAGGAGTGTAATGTCGGCCATAATGATCCATAAACCTCACATTACTCGTGTGCACTCTGAACCACTACCACCCTTGTATTCTTAATTTGAGTGGAAATGAGTTTGACTTAATCAATTTTATGATTGCTGTGGAGGCTGAACTCGTACCAAATAAGTCAAATAATCATAATATGTTTTAAGTGGCTTCTCTGCGGGTTCTCCGGCTTCCACCCACCATCTTAAAACCTGCATGTTATTTGATTGGAAATTCCAAATTGCCCTTAGGAGTGAGTGTGAGTGTGCATGGTTGTTTGTCTTTGTGTGTCGCCCTGTGTTCGATAGGTGGGTCATCCAGGGTGTACCCTGCCTTTCGTCCATTGAATACTGGGATATGGTCTAGTCCCCCTGCAACCCCATCTGGGAATAAGTGGTTCAGAAAATGGATAGATGGACGGTTCAGAACATGGATTGATAGATGGATTTAAGTGGCTAAATCTGACTTTGATTAATGTTAATATTGACTTCCATGATTAACATTTCTACTATATATTACTAGATTTTCATTTATAACATAGATAACTGATTAACATTTTTCCTTCTGTCATGGTTTTTACTTATCTGTTTGAAACTGTACTAAGAAGCTCATATTGCATATTTTGATGACGATAACACACATTATACTCTCCTGATAGGCTGTATAATGTGCTTGGCTTCTTTCATAATGCACTTAAACTGAAGTGTTAAAGTACTATGTATTTAGAGCTATTGAAGTGATTACTGCTACATTAAAAACTTGAATTGTGCTCATTAAACGTAAGTATCTGCTTGCACTTGCTGAACATTATCTTAAAAAAAAAAGTAATTTCCTCTAA
The DNA here is from genome assembly GCA_907169785.1 of Menidia menidia. Taxonomy (NCBI): domain Eukaryota; kingdom Metazoa; phylum Chordata; class Actinopteri; order Atheriniformes; family Atherinopsidae; genus Menidia; species Menidia menidia. The sequence continues at coordinate 14,961,864 of CAJRST010006668.1, read as the reverse complement.
TGTATATTCTCACTTGTGACATCACAAAAAATAACAGATTCTCACAAAATTACAAGAAAATTAAGCCCAATGCAACACTATTATAAGGAAACTCTTCTAGGTTACAATGTTTTTACTAAGCTTGAATACATTTGATTAAAAAAGACACAAGCCAAGCGCAGCACTCTCAGACTAAATAAGCCATTTAGCATCGCTCTTATTAAATCGGATGTTGTGTTTGTTGTGCTTAATTTCTGCCGCAATGAAATTGGTAGACCTGCAGGGAATTTTTAGAGCAGGTTCAACAACATCACGATTACTGACTCATTGTATTGAGGCTGTTGTTTACTTTTTACTTCACAGTTTGGATTTTTGGAGCTTTTCAATCTTACCCTGGCCTGATGGTGATAGAGACACCCTGTGCATGTGTCTTCTAGCACATGCACAGGGAACCCAAGGTGGGTCCCTTTGGCCTTACAGATTTACCAAACTGAAAGGGAAGAAATAAATCAGTTCCGATACTAGAATTATTTTGTGTCAGGGAAATGCTTCAGACTATAATTCCACATGGAGAGTTATCACCTTTGGACATTTCTGCAGAGGTGCACACGGATGTCTTTACTTGTAGGTAATTTTACAGCTCAGGACATCATTTACATTATGAATTATAGAGGTATTATTTATGCACACAGAGTACTCATGACATGTGCTCATGACAAATAACTAGGTGTTCGGATTTATTAACCACATTATGGATTTACAGATCGATTTTCTTTTCTCAGCTGACTGCAGTTGAGATATTCTTAAAAAAAATCTAAATCTTATATCCTAAAAGCCTGCCAAAGACCTATTCAGAACATTAGCTACTTGATAGTCCTTTATGATTTAGGGAGAGTTATTTTTTACGATTGCTAAGTCAATGTAATAAACAAGCACACAAAAACCTGGTTTCTCCTCTTGCAGCAGAGCACAAGTTAAAAAATAAACATGACAACATCTAATCTAAAAGAAACATGGAAAAGCTAGATTGACTTGATTTTTACTGTGCTGCACCATAGAAAGAAAATAGATGCTAGACGTCTTTGAAGTACTTTTGACATCCCACATTTGAGGTTCCAACTCTGCACCTCATTTAGTACCTTGATTATATTAGTAACCGAGGTATTTGTTGTCAAAGAGAGGTCTCATCAATGTTTTTACGTTGGAAAAAAGCAACTTTCCATAAAACTGTCAACCAAGGAAAGTAGTAAACAGTGCCAGGATATTGTTGTAGAATCAACATGTAATAAAAAAAAAGAAAAAAAGTCAACCCTGGATTTTTAATTACCGGATTTGTTACAAGAACATCATAGATTTCTGTATATTCAGATCAAAGGCTCCTTTTATGATCTTACACACACTGTATTCCATTTTACATCCCAATTTACCACCGACTTTAAGTTTCAGTCCATTTATCTCCTCTGACCTCTTTGGACTCGGTGCTGTGACCACATAATATAATGCATAATCAAGACCAAGCCTGGCCTCTGAAAATGGATTACAGGTTTTCTTCATCCGTCTACAAACTGTCTCAAGACTCTATGCCAATTTTTCCAACTTTATATAGCTCTATAAAAATAAAATACATTTTGCAGATGGTTGATGTCCCCTTTGGGTAAAAGTAAAGAGTCGCTCTGATCAAGTCACTGCAGAAAAGTCATCAATCATGCATATTTGGAGTAGGAGTCTAAGCAGTTGGAGCAAAAGAGAATAAATGTTTGATCTTGCTCAGCAGAACTAAACTCCATCTTAACTTTTGAACTAATTAGGTACCCTTCTCCACTTTTGGATTTTTAAACAGCTTTTATACTGTGATCGTCCCATTAATTCAATGTCTGACAGGGTAACATTTCTATTAACTCTGCTAATTTGAGAAAGATACAGCTAGAAGTTAACTCCTTGAGAGCTCCAGCAGAAGAAATTATGACTGGACATGGGAGTAGAGGGGATGAGGCAGCTGAACTACCTGGCATGTGACCAACTGATCAATTAGGACAGGAAAAAGAACATCACAACCAATTAGCTTTCATACTACAAGACAGCCCCTTCTTAAACTTGGGAGCCCCAGTATTGACAAGTGTGTCTGTGTGTGTGTGTGTGTGTGTTTGCATGGGGAAAGAGCTCTGGAGTGTGAGGACACTGGATTGTTTCAGCCAATTTGAAACTGCAGACGTTCAACCAAAGAGGAATGACTTTAATGGACATGAGCAAAAGAGGTGGTGAAAAAAAAAAAAGAGAAAGCTAATTATTTCCCCCTTCACAGTCTTTGATTTCTCCCCCTGGGTCAACTATGATTGATTCTTTTTGTTCAACTGATGTGAGGTTTGGGGTGAAACTTTGAAATAAGAAAAAATGTCAAAATTCACCGAAAGATGCCGATACAGAGACTGATTCCACTGTATTTTCCCCACCCAGTTTGATATTTGTTTAGAGTTAAAGATGGAAGTGAAATTATTTTATTGAAGCTGTATTTGGTCCAAGCCTGTCTGCAAACGATTATTCATTAACGCAACCAGGGAGATACAGATGTAATGGGGTCAGCATGTTTAAGTTTTCTGCATTTTCTTCCTATATATTGTCGCTTCTTTTCTGGTATTTATGTCACACAGATATAAACAAATTACATGTTTTCAAGAGATCGTCAGTGCCACTAGTTTTTCTATCTGACAGTATATTTGAAATAAAACCCCTCTGATGGCAGTTTGGCCACTGTCGGGGCTTCCTACATATCATTTTCAAATATTAGAGCTTCATACTTTTGATCTACTTGCGGTGAAGCAGAATCCACTGGACTCAGAAAATAGTGACTTTTGTTCAGCGAGAAAAAAAAATAGAACAAAGAAATACTTTTTTTTTTTAAAACTCAGATGTTAGCCACATGATGCTGAGCAGTTGTCTCGGTGGAGGTGGATAGAGGCTTTACTTTCCTCCATGATGTGGAGGACTCAGGAAGTCTCAGTGGCAGGGATTGCTGCTGAGGCACTATTGAGTGCTTTATAAAGACCTGCCCACCCGGGAGGGAAAGCAAAACAGCAACCAGAGGAAGCAGATGAAAAAGAGGGCTCAGCTGGCTTACTGAAGATCAAACATGCTGAAGAACATTATCACAGAGAAGACACACAAAAAAAGCTGCACAGGGTAATAAATGTTTGATCGTCGGTCCTTTATACTAAAACCAGATTTCTTGCTGTTAGGTTTGGTTATGAGTCTTTGTGTATCACCAACAGGGATTGAAGTCAGAAGTCTTAGAATGATGTTCTTTTTTTTACCGCAGGCATAAACAGTACTTTTTTTCAAAAAATGAAGAAAATCTAAAAAGCTGCAAAAGTTCAAACAGTCCTTTTTTCATATTTTAACCTATTCAAACGAAGGCTACATATGACAGAGCGATAATTTGAAGGTCCAGTTGATTTCTTAGCACTACTTACCCACTTCAGACATCTCGGGCACCGTAGCTACAAAGGGTCCGTCTGGAAATGTAGGTGCATTGTCATTGATGTCCTGTACTTTGATGATGAATTCCGACTTTGGTTCTAGGGCCTCCTCCGTGTTGCGATCCAAGGCTTGTGCGTGCAGGACATAATGTGTCTTCCTTTCCCGATCCAGGCTCTTGGTGGCATGAATATCTCCCGTCACTTCGTCGATGATAAATATAGTTCCAGCTCCTTCTCCGCTTAGAATGTACCTGACAGATCCATCGCCCTTATCCGAGTTTGAGTGAAGCTGCAAGGAAATTCAGACAGATGGTTTAAGAATACAGAAAACAACATGGTGGTAACATGGTGTTGTCTGATTACTCTCCAAAATGCCTTACTGACATTAACTGTCTAATATTCACTGCTTCACATGAAAGCTGCGATCCACCTGGTCTCCGTTTATTTGACGTGCATTGCAGCATTGTTTCGCTGCATCGTGGTCAGCAGACCATCAGAAACCTCCAACATCCCACTTAGGCATCACTTTATTTGATATTCATTTCCCTAGCATAAGTATACCCAAGCACCCTGCAGATCACAGCTTCAGAGAGGGAGAAATGTTTGGAGGAAATCTTTAGAAGATGGCGCTGCGTGTAGTAAGGGGGAACCAAAGCATTGGTTCAGTCATAATTGATACTAAGAGGATTGAGACTGCCATGTTTATAAATATATATCTTACAATGCAGCTCCGTTTCAAAGGCAGAGCACTGTGATATCATCACAGTTCAACTATTTCATTTATAACCATGAATAAAACATCTTAATAACGTGCTTGCATCTTTTTTCCCCAAAGGGAAATTACACAGAACTGCTATATTTAGAAATATAATTCTGGGACATGCTTACTACTGGTATTGGCGTTTTTTTTTTTCTTTTTAAGGAAATGAGTACCTGCAAGATGGAAATTCTCCAATAAATTCCTAAATCCAAAACACAGCACAGTCTGATTTTAAATATGCTTTGTTCTTCAGGGCAGCAAAGACAGAATGTTTGAATTGAATAAATAAGTCACAGAGTGTAGTGATAATGATTTTCTCCTGCGCTGTTAACAATAAACAAACACAAACAGCGGGAGTAGGCTATTATAAATGTCAAGGTGCAGAGAGGAAAATAACAAAAATAATATATTATATTATCTGTGAAACTGATAGCATACATGAAAAATAAATGGCTTAAAATTTTGGGGAAAGAAATTAGAGTTCTCTAAACTGCTGATTCACTGGTAGTGGTGGCAGCTTAGTTATGTATGGGGGCAGGGGTGGGGGGTGCTTAAGATCATATCAGATTGCTTGAAACTCAGCAACTCATGGTAAAGCGCCCGGCAAAAAGCAATGCATGACATTAGCTCTGAAAACAAAAATGTGCTGACAGAAATGAAAAATGTCAGCGGGCGCACATTCGAAATTAAATTAGCAGCAATTACACCAATTTCCTAGATTATATATTTAACAAATGAGGATCTCATATTAACATATCAGCAAACTAATGCTAAGTCACCATGAGGCTTGCATGCTGTTGCCTTTCTAGAGCCACAATCTGATATAACATGGATTTATATGGATATATTTCGATTTTTGTGTATGTAAATAAGTACTCAGATTCAATGTTGCTTATTACAATAATTATAGAGCACAAAATAATCAGATTTTTACTTTCTTGTCTCTCTTTTTTAAGCTTATTTTCAAATAACTTCTATGATGCTATGATGTAGTTATAAACAGTTGTGCAGTGTGGGTAAGGAAATTAGGACAAAGCCACTCTGTTTTGGGGTACAGAACAGAACTGAGGAAGTAGCCTTTGACAGTAGCCTAAATATAGTGGCAATTTATCACTTATGAGCCACTATCCAATGTACAAGGAACATAAAACACTGTCGCCAGTCTATAAAGAGCCACATTCCTCCACTATACCTCCATCAGGCACATCCGTTTGAAGGCAGCATGACCACAAAAACAACTGGCCTGCACACAGCACAGATTGATGTACTTGTACAAAAGCTCAGTGAATAAACTGCAAAATAAACACCCGTGTCTAACAGAAAAGAAAATAATTCAGTCTAAATTCATTTTCTATACACATTCAGTAGATATTAACATATTGAATGGGGGAGGTCTTAAGGCCACGTCTAATCAAAACCTGAGCCAGTAAATGAATTTCCAATTAGAGAGCCGCTTTTGATTGCAGGACTGACTGGATGAGAGCAGACTGTCCTTTCTGTTGTAAATATCAAGCTTGTAATTACATACGGAGTCAAAGATCCAGTTGAATCAGGTAGTTAATCAGTTGCTAGATTGTCTTAATATGAAACACGATCAACAAAGTGTAGAGACAAAAACTTAGCACGTCATTTGCAAATTAGTCGCAATATGTGTGTGTCACACACTGTGACCTATGTCTGCCTGTTGTCTCTGAATTTAGAGCCAAACATTTAAGAATATTGATTCCCATTACTGGCTAAAGCTAGATAATCAATTCTTACAAAAAAGTTCATGATTTAAAAGCCAGAATTAGAGTTATTACTTTACAACGGTCCACCTAAATTTCTGCTACAAGCATATATCCACTAATGTCCAGCAGCAGTCTACTCCACCTTATGAATGTAATTTCACCTCTGGTCAGTCAACCAGCTAATTTAGCCATTGACTTCCCGTGCAAGATTCATGCTGCTATGCTGGTTACCACTTTAAAAATAATGGGTGGAAAAAAAAAGTGTTGACGAATGCGAAACATTACTATCCAAGAATTTCTTGGATTAATACAGTGAAATGTTACTCACTTAAATCTGAATAGGGGAGAAGGCAATTACGAGATGAAAAGTCTTTAAGAAAAAAAAAAGACTTGGCATAGTATATATTTACACAAGCTACAACATTGATCTAGAAATGATGTAGGACTGTCAAAATGTTGCCACAAATAAGAAAATCCGTGACTGATCATTTGAATAAATGTATTATAAAAAGAAATTGTCTACACAAACCAGCACAAAAGGCATTTCTTATAGTTAATAACTTATAATATGCCAATTATGTTTCGAAGGTAAGACTTGGAGAAAGAGTCTTATTTGGAAATCAGAGCATACCAAAATCTGAAGTGCATCTGGTTTTTGAGTAATTAGAATTTCCCCCCCCATTGGCAATTTAACATGTAATGCACTCAGGTCACTCAGCACTTTTAAACAGCTCAAGGAGTTAGGCTCTTAAGCACTAAACTTTGAAAACTTTTATCCCCAAGTTTCCACTTAATATTACTGCTGTTAGCTTATAAAGACATTTTGACTACTGTGGTCATTAAATGCTTTTATTAAAAAACTGCTATTCAAATTCAAATTATTTTCTCTCTCAGGCTGCATTGATCTGGAAAACATGAAAGCCAAATTATTCATGATGTGCATCTCAGTAGATTGAATCTAGAAATCCAAATCATTCCCTTTTTTATGTAGCCTCTCTGCCACTCTTTGGCTTTCTTAAATGCATTTCCCTCCATAACTGTAAAAATAGAAAGTGGATAATGATTAAAATAGCATCTTTATGGCAAATTCCAGTGAAATAATTTAGAAAAAATAAGGAAAATAAGATCTTAGCAATGCACTAAGTAAAGTGAAGTATAAGATTTTTTTCTGATCAGAGGAGCTCAAGTTTTCATGATGAAAGTAATGCATCTTTTTTTCACCTTTTCTCTAAGTCTGTGAGAAATGCATTTCATCCACAGGATATCAAAACAAAGGGATGTGTTTACCTCCCATTATCTACGGGGACTTTATTGAAGACTGGTGGAGTAGATGACTGACATGTGAATGGCAGCTGAAAATACATTTCTGAAGAGTTAAAACTAATCAGTCTGAGACCATGGTGCTGCGTGGCAAAGACTCTCCAATCTAAAAGACACCTGCTTGAATTATGTTGGCACAACAGATGAAAGTGTGCTTTTGCTACCTTTTATCAACAAGTTCTGCATTTTCCTTGTGAATTCTTTTTTTTTTTTTTTTTAGTTTCCTTCAATTGCTTGCGCTCACATTCTAATTGGTAGCGCAAGCCTCTAGTACCACTTCTCAGGTTTTTCTCAGTCAATTGCATAAAACAAAAAGATCTGAGAGAGAAAGCAAACCTGACAGATGCCCGTCACAGAGCATTATATCTACAACTAAAAAAATCACACTTTTTACTCATTGTGGTAAAGCTGGAAAATACATGCCACATTACTAAAGCTGACACTTATGATTACAGTTACACTGTGATCCATCAGTGAGCTTCAGAGTTGATCCAAACTGTTCACAATTAAACCAAAGTGTCAGTAACAGTAGTTGAATTACTGAATATAGACTGACATTATTTCTACATATCAATAAACATCCATGATACTTTTGAAGAATTCACATTTTTATCATTATTTCTCCCTATATTTGCAATAAATAATAAACAAGAGAACCAAGGAGTACTTCTGAATAGACTGAATATAGCTTTAACCATTTGTCTCAAATCCCATTATGATCATTCATCACATGTTGAGTGAATCTTGCTGGTGTAGCTTCTCAGAAATCTAGGTCAAAACTAGACTAAAACCACCGGACATCTTCCTGGCTCTGGGAAATATTTTACCTTTAACCCAAAAGGCTTCTTGAGCCCCACATTACATGGTGGGGAGTATCGGCTTCCAAGCAGAGAGGTGTTGGTCATACTTGGCAGATCATTATGGTCAGAAGTGTGACTCAGCCACTTGACCAATGTGTGTGTCATTTAAGTAATTTTCATCTCCAGAGTAAGAGAGCAGGTTTTAGTCACAGGACCTGAGGTGTGAGTGTTTCGGAGCCACTGCTGGAATATAGGGGCAGAGAAGGCAATACCTCAGACTTTTCCATTCTTAATATCAACGGCTACCTTGATTCATCTCCAAAACTATCTGCCTGTTCCATTTCCCGAAGATGGAGGTGAACTGCTGAGTCTTAGCCTTAAAAACTGGACACTCCCGTACTATGCTATGAGCTACTGGAGCTATCGTTTGGTTTCTTTAAAAAAAAGTCTGCAAAATCATCACTGTGTGACAAAGACAACACAACTTATGTTTGGCTGATTTGTCTTTTGGGTGTTCTGGAATTTGAAGGACATTTTCATGTATGTCTGGATTATAATATGTTTGAGCCTCTTTTTTAGCCACTTTATTTGTATTTTTAGGCAGAAATCGTTTCACACAGTCCTTTAGATATCCTTACGTGTGAAGAACATTCCTGGTTCAGCCTGAGTTTTAAGCTGCAGATCTCTGACTGTACTAGGTAGAAGCACTGTCATTTTTTTGTCAGGCAAGACCCATATTCAGAGTAAGTGTGTTATTATTTCAGTGACAAGCTAGAATAAGCGGTGGATGGATGGATGGATGAATAGATGGATGGATGGATTTCGCAACATAAAAAGGATGCTATCATTTCTAAAAATGCATGATAAAAGGTGCAGTGTTGTGCAAACATTTACAAAGGGACCAGTCCCAAACTGCTGCAGATGTTGACAACAGCCACCAATTGAGTTCACTTGATCAGTTTAAATTTAACTCAAGTCAGTTACCTTAATCTATATAGTTCATTTGAGAAACAGATGTTAACCCAAATGGCTCCCCAATAAAGATGAATGAAGAAAGAAATCTGAGATATGAAAAAAAAACACCTAACAGGGTTCAAAACATAATAGCATGAAAATAATAGATACTGTAACAAATATTGTAAAGAACAAATAAATAAAGAGAGTAGATACAAAGCCATAAGGATTCTATTTGAGAAATGTTTCAACTTTATATGTCTAAGGACAATGATCTACAAGTGTCCATTTAGTCTAATTTTAAACAAGCACTAAGTCAGTTCTAGAATTCCCTACAATTTGTCTGCTGAATAAATAAAGAATCATGTGCCACTGCAACGGTCAGTCAAAAGTTTCAGAAGTGGCTGCAATCTAACAAACATTTCAGGTAAAGTCTACAAAACTCTGAAAGCCTGACTGTGGGCCTATTCTGTGAACCGTGCATGACTTGCCACACAACGCTCACAATCACACAGTGCTGGTGAAATGATGCTCCGCTGAGTGTCAGCCACATACATTATTAGTTACTTTGCGGCTTGAAATTCATCCAATTTACCCCTGTACTTCACTCATGTCCATTGGTTTTGTCCTCTTCTTTCACAGATGTTTATAATGCATGTTCATTGTTATATTGCATTACTGGTGAATAGCCTGCATAATGACTTGGCTGAATTGAGTTTAAAAATCCAGATAATATACAAGCCCGGCTTGGCATCTTTGCTTTATGCTTGTTAAAAAGGCTGTTAATGCACTGGTTTATGCAAGCATTAGAAACAGTGTGAAACAAGAAAAAAGAGGTAAACAAGGACATTGTCTTGCTGGTGAGGGCAGATACTGACAAAAAACACCTAAAAATATTCAACTACTCAGTGTTGATTTCAAATTTGAAGGTCCAGAGAGTTTAACAGCTCAGATCTTCTGTTTCATGTTGGATTTATGACAGACTTCAAAGTCAAGCTGTGTTTTTCTGACCAATGCTTGTTAGATGTGGTTCCAAAACTCCTACAATCGGAGGTGCACTCGATGAACATAGTGACACTGCCTATACAGGGTTTCCCGAAAAATTAATTACAATTGCATTGCTTTGCTATGGAGGCCTGGGTAAATGAGAGCTGAAGGTGAGGATCAGGGTGTGAAGCGTTTATTCCAACAATGTGTATGCCAGGGGAATGGGGTGTTGAAAGGATTAAGAAATGAAGGGGACTATCCTAACTAGCTGATAATCATTGCCTTTGCTTCATATCTTAACAGGGATTGGTTTGTTTTTTATTAAATCTCCCCCTTTACACTGCTCTCGAGAGGACTTTATCACTTTTATGTGGGTGTGCTTGATTGTCTGATTATTACCACAATTTGGCAAGGCACCCTCCCAATCAACTCCTCTGAGCGCCCCCTTCTATTTGATTGATTTGTAACAGTCACAGCGAACCCTGATGATGGAACGCCTGCCTAATGACCATACATCAAGAGGAAGTGATGAGGGGCGTGCAGAAGACATGTCGCAGGTGCACATCATATAGATCCGCCTTAACAGTTGTCCTCTATTTTGACAGACTGAAACAAAATTATTAATTGTCTTCCAAAAAGAGCGGTTCACTTTTTGATGTACAGTAATGAGATTATTGGTAATGGGAGTCTTGGAAGCAACTCTGACACTAATTTAGTGGCTCTGTCTCTAACTGCTGCAAAGGTCTCCCATCGAATGGGACAGAAATAAATCTGTCAGCAGATCAGCTTGAGAAATTCCCACCTCATGATCAGGCACCATGGGGAAAAGACGGTCCTACGTCTCTAAATGGTGCAGATCTTGTGACATTTCCACAAAAAGACTGCACCTTAGAAATAATGCATTGTTCCACTTACAACCAACATTTGATTCTTCCTGTGTGCCTCACTTTTTTCACCAATTTCTGATTGGTTGCACAGTGACTATTTTGTGAATATTACAAATAAAAACAATCCAAACAAAGAAATACAATTGATCTAAAATGCCACAGTCATATTCTAGTACAGAAAATATATATTCAGCCCTCAGTAATTAAATAAGCACTAAGGAAGCACTGATATACAGTATGTATATTTTATTGTGCTTCTACAGATTCAGAAATCCATATTTATTTCATTTTCATGTGCTCAGTAGAAATTAACCTTATACTCTGTGTATAAAAGCATTATTGAAGGCTACTGGATCTTTTAATAATGTAGCACAAACAAATCCAACCAATCGGAAGTTTGAGTCCCTTTCTCTATATACAAAATAGTCTAATTTGTGATTACAACTTGTTCCATGCATTTCAAAGCGAAAAATCAACCTTTCCATCTTTTTTTCCAACTGTTCTTTTAAAGTATAGACAAAGAGACAGTTGCCTGATTCTGTCACAGCAGAATCCATTTTTAGTTTCATGAATAAAACATTAGGACACCTTTCTTCGAAGTTGCCACTTTGCTCTACAAATGAACACAGGATACAACGAGGGGTAGTCCTCCAGTCTGGGTTGAAGCACCCATTCTGTCAAATACAACCTTGTTTACTGTATAAACTTTCGCTGCAATCTGATATGTGATGATAGCTTGTGGTTTTTTGACCAAGGGTCTGCTTCTTTTTCCCCATGAGATGAATCCTCTCCACCATCCCCAACCTGTCACTGCGGCACATATACATTCAAAGTTTGGGGATTTGCATCACCTGCTGCAAATTACCATCTCATCTGTCACCTGTCTGACGACTTCAAAGCGCCACGCGGAGCTGACTGATATGAAGACATTTACACTTCCCCATTGGGGAATGGGTTGTCTCCTGTCTAGTATCTGGACAAGTCTTGTCCCTTACCCAGCATTTGTGTCTTACTCATGCAGGAAGCTGTCATTTTTCCCAAATGCGTCAGCCCCCCAGAAAGGTGTCACTGGGGATTATTGGATACCTCGAAGGGATTATAATGTTTTTGACAGACTGGCCGCTTCACTTGTTCAAAGAAGTCCCACTATTGTAACTTTTTGTAAGAGTTATCTTAAAAGCAAAACAGACATAAATAATAATCCAGTCTATAAGATTTCCAACAGCTAATTGTTATTTTGTATTGTGTTTGTGTTACTTCATATTCAGCTATCCAGACCTTATCATGCAATCCAACTGATGTTTGTTTTTTGTCAGTTTTTTTCTCTCATGTCCAAATGATTGCCCATTTCATACTGGAGTGTTGTTTCACATATAATAATTACTGCTGGTAATCCCTAGTAGTTGAGCTGCTTGCTAATGTTCAGAGTTTTTAATCAACCAAAGGGAAGGAGGACGGAAGAATAATACAGCGCAATACGTGCGGAGTGCTTTAATCCTCTTCCTCCTTCTCTTCCTCTGCTGCTTTTGTCTAATTAAGGGTCATTCTGTCTCCTGGACACATTAGGACACTGCACACTACTCCCAACCCACATAATTAAATGTTTCTTTGTGCTTGCCATCTGGAGACCTCATCACTTTAAACATGCATGTCAAATTGATTCCTTAATAATGTTTATGTTTCCTCTCAGTGCATTATTATCATTCGGGATTAGCTGTTTATGTTTATTTTGCCTTCACCAGCAGCACCCGTTTCATGCACACACACATAGACACCCCCACACACACACGTACACAAACACACACATGAACACACTCCAATTAAACATACGCAACGTTGGAACCTTTTAGGTTGTAGAAACATGAGCTCAGGAAAGCCAGCACAGCTTACAATCATGAGCATGAAAGAAATGTATCTATTTGAAGTGAAACTAACCACATCTGTCTGTGGTTCTGGTATCAAAAGACTTGCTGAAAAAATAGTTGGTGTGCATTTTACATATGAAACATTGTATCCTTGAAAAATGCAACATTTTTGACAGCACATTGGGATTTTCCGGTTTATTTTGCATCAAACAATGCCAGCTAACACATTTCAGCTGCAAACATCAGCCGCCTCACACAGTTATGTTCAATTAAAACACCAGGTTGTTTCAATGAGCTGACATCTCAAGTGGAAAGTGGATGTTTGCTTTTGTCTTTTTTAAGCCTTTGCCCAAGCATAACATCCCGTTTTTATTTATTTTATTCCCTGTCAAAAGGTAGTTGAAATACATGCATACATTCAGTCAGACAAGTAGTCTGTCTTTCTCATTCTCTTTCTCCAAGTGCAGTTGAGGATTAGTCTTTGCCTGAGTGCCTGGAATAATGATCACTGCAGCGGAGAAACGCATTTTCACATTTCAGGAGATAAGGGCAGGCAATCTGGAAGCAGAGGACTTAACCAGCTCCCTGTGGATTAGGCAGAAAAGTCACCACCAACAGCCAACAACTGGGCTGCATCATACCCAGAATAAGCAGCTAGAACACCCACCACTACATGTTTTCAGTGAGGGGTATCAGACACTCTCAAATGGCACTGAACTTATATTTGTAAAATCATTCAAATAAGCACTGACTTACATGATTCCAATTGTCCCACTATTAGATTTCCTACAAGGGTGCCACATTTTACACCAATAGATCATTTTCAGGTTTATTTTCTATGAACATCGAATCTAATATTATAGTTCAAATAAAGCTTGATGTGGAGAGCTATTCCCAATTTCAAACAATTCCCATTACTGAATAGCTGGTCTCCCAGACTGGAAGATGTGATGAGAAGCACTCCTTAATCATGGAGAATAAAACACTTTTGGACACTGTCAAGGGGAAAGTGCCAGATATAGGTTCTGTCTGGGGGAAAAAGTGCACACATACCCCCCAACAAATGAGACTTGATGTCCCACAAGAGAAGATAATAAAAAGTGTGTATCATGCAGACATAGCAATATACCACAACAGAACAGCTTGTTCCTTTTGTTATACCATTTCACAGAAAACAAGAGGAGGATGAAAAATGCCAAATAAGCTTTTCCACAGCAAGTTCTGTGGATGAAAAGTATCATTTAAAAAAAAGTTAAACTATGAAAAGACCAGGTTCTACTTTATAGTACAATAGCTGTTTTAACCATGAAGAGCAGCGTAGGCCTTTCAGCTCAATGAAATCCTACCTTTCCAACATATTGCGCATCAGGTCCCATGTGTTCTTCTAAAACAAAGAACTGGTTCCAGATCCAACCACGCTTAGGTCTGTGGTGCACCTCCGTCTCCCCATTGGCCAGTTTGGTCTGGTTCTTGGAGGGCACTTTGGTGGGGAGATGGTGGCCTGCCCCATAGCACCTCTGGATGAAGCAGAGGCAGACTAAGAAGGGACAGAGACAAGAGGTGGTGGATATCCTCATGGTGGCACGTTCATATGTGAATGTATCCCTGTGTTCCAAGGCGACAAAGTCCTCCCACCACCGCCACAGCAGCCACCACCAACAGCCACTGCTGCAGACCTATGCCGCGGTCCAAGCGAAATGCTGAATCAAATCCAAACTGTAACGGTCCTGGGAGATCCTCTAAGGGCCATGGCCAGCGCTGGAGGTTTTTAAAAAAGGGCAAGAAACATTTACATTATGGAGCGTCCCAGAAGATAAGAAGCCGTGCAACTGGGCGTGAACTTCTGTGGACTTTTTCCAAGATTAAAGGTTAATCCCGAAAGCCATTCTTGATGTCCTGGAAGAGAGAGCAAGAGAAAAGGGAACAGAGAGTTAGAGATTAATTTGATGGATATTAGAGGCTAAATGTCCACTAATTCCCTCCAATTAAATTGCAACTCATAAATCCTTACAGATGAGGATGTGCACTTCAAACCAGCTGACTGTGATAAATCACAAAGGCAAGAGGAAATCTCGCCTCTGTTTCCCAGACACGCTTGCCTTTATGCAGATAATTCAAATATCTTTTGACTTGAGAGGTTACGTCGTTAAAAGGTTGTCTAAGCCTATAAGGTCAGAAGACTGCTTGGTGGATGATACTGCCCTGAGAGGTCATTCGTGAATCAGAGCTATGAAGTGTTGGCCCAGTGGTTTAAAAGAAATACGGTCAATGGATACTGCAAGTTTAATGTACCTCAAGTACTGCAGACAGTTAAATGTATTCAGAATGATAATAGTCAACATCAAGCCACACAGACATAAATTACAGGACAGTCAAATGTAAAAATTGTAACTTTTTAATCACAATTGTTTAGTACACAATACTTATTGTAATTCAAAAAGTAAAACATTACATGCAAATGCTAGTAAAATAATTTTTGGTCTGCATTCAGGTAAGGCTCTCTCTGCCCTTTAAAAGAATGTGTATAAGAGTTCAGTTTCTGGTTTTCAGGTGGAGCAAAATATGCTATTCAACTATCATCCTTGAAAATGAAATTGTATGAGGCGTTGTTCATTCTACTACTGCAACAGCAAATAGGAATATGCAGAAATGTACTTTTGACAAAATAGACTCAGTTTAAATGCACACTTTATAAGCTTTTGTGTAACTTTTAAACTCTGTTGACGTAGGAGTACTGTCTTTTCTTAACTCTCTCATAAATCATGTGCAACCCTGGGCCCAAACAATTTTATCAGCAACGGATATCTGACTTGCACGGTAAAAGTCAAGCACAGCTTTTAAAAGGAGTTTTGAAAGTACTTCTGAACCATTAATAAATGATCAGCGTACGCTTGTCTAGAAACTACCACTCTGCTTCTGGGTCGATATACATGGTCAAAACAAAACTAGCAGACAAAGGAAAGTAACCAAATCCTTATTTACAAAATATGGCTCAGGTAGAAGTCCTACAGTCAAGATTAAATGAGTGCATCTCTGCTTTCAATGAAATGGCTCCAGACAAAGCAGCGAGAGAGGAGGTAAAGTCGGTTTCACATCGACGTGGATTAAAGCATCGGAGGGATGATTACTCAGCCACACACCAAACATGTGTAATCTGGGAGACGATTCTCATCTGCATAGGTTGAGCTACGCCCAAATCCTTCTTCCTCGGCTTCCTTCCTTTTACTGACACAATGATATCCAGACCAACAGAGAAGTCTACTACACTGGTTGTTTTGAATAAGCTGTCTTAGAGATATACCTTTTTTATCCAGGTATTTTTTTATTATTTAGAAATACAATCAAGCAACAATAAAAACACATTTCTGCAAACTCAGAATGGTTGAGATGGTTGTGGCACTTCAGTGAGTCAAAATGAGAATATCTTTTCCAGTGGTTTCACTCCTGCCTCCTAGGGCTTGCTTCAGTCAGTTCCCTAATTGTCTGATTATCATGCTGATTCAAAGCAAACTACATTTTAGGGAGCCATGAAATCAACAGCATCTGGCTCCGTCAAAGAAAATAATTTCTCGCTTTTTTATGGTGATGATATTGTTTTTAGCGCGCCTCTGCCCACACAGTTTTTTTTATATGTGTTTCATGCCCCTCAGTCCCATGTGGCCTACACTTTGGGCGCAAGAGTGAAATAACAAATTCCAGTCTCATGGGAGGGTCCACCACCACTGGTTAAGCTAAATTAACTGACTCCCTTCTCCTGTAGGTTTTATTTTTTACAGCCAATTCTTTGTGTTTCTTTCGTTCCCTACCCATTTCTGTGTGCCGGTTCATATGCTTATTTAACTTACTGGCTCTAAACGGTGTATCTTAAGTATTAAATAGCAACAAGCAAACAAAAAATGGTCCAAATAACAACCCAAAATGCGTAAAAAGAAAGAAAACCTACTGTTAAAAGTTTCCTGAGTTAATGCTTAAGGGGTTGAAGATGTTCAAAACAGACATTGTTTATCATTTTTGTCATTAAAAATTCAAGGTTGCTTGTTGTAAGAAGGTATTATTTGTTGTTTTTGATAAGCCAATACGTCCATGGGGAAAACAAAAATGACTCCTGGGCTCCAAACAAGTTACAGCTCGTGCAGTTGTGCTCCCATCTTGTGTTATTGCTGTTGTGAGAGGCTCATGCCAGCTAAAACAACACACACACCTAACAGGATGGATAGTTTTGCATTTAGCTGCACTAACTCAGGCTATTATCCCTGGGATCCTTTATAGAGTATTTATTAAAAATAATAACTCAGTATTTCTTATGTATCACTAAAAAGTTTAATTGTCTTTAGGTGAATTTGTCATAGATGACATTGACTTTGCTACAATGATGCTGAGATACATAAAACATCAATTAAATCATAATGTTTCAGATTTTTTATGCTTTTGTC
The DNA here is from genome assembly GCA_907169785.1 of Menidia menidia. Classification (NCBI taxonomy): domain Eukaryota; kingdom Metazoa; phylum Chordata; class Actinopteri; order Atheriniformes; family Atherinopsidae; genus Menidia; species Menidia menidia. The sequence goes on along the minus strand of CAJRST010006668.1, from coordinate 14,944,676 downwards.
CTATTAATTATATCTGTATACATAACCAGAAGCAAAAGAAATACCAAATCTCTAAATCAGTTTTACTCATACATTAGGAGAACTGCATCCCAGGGACTAAGCTGCCCTTGTAAACAACTTTTAAGACCTCAGCTGATGTAAATCCAACAGTTCATGATCGTAATCACAGCCTCTCATGATACTGCAGTTGAAACCCTTTAAAAATCTTGAAATATTAAGTAGGATGGGAGACTGAGAGACAGAGCAGTGCTGAGAAAGCAACAGAGAGTCTTCTCAATTCAGTGCAACAGAAAGAGCAAACAAGCCTGTGTCATCCGCCACTAATGGCTAATGTTTTGCCCTCCTGCTGTGAGCTTATCCACTGCTTTCGATTTCACATCTTCATCTTTCTACTGATGTCAAACAGCAGATAACAGGGAGGCAGGTCAAAACACAAAACACTGAACCACCATTCCATTCTGAGAACAAAAAGTGCCAGACCGAAAAGGATGACCACGGCCAAAGAGCCTCTTGACTTTTCACCCAACCCGAAAGCAAGAAAAACAAACAATTTCCAACAATTTATGGGGTTTGTTGCCTGTAGTCTGAGGTGAGATTCCCTGTGCCCAAGAAAGTAAACAGTAAGGGATGAAGTAAGGAAGGCTGAGTATATATATATGAGTAGTCCCTACATGCTGCATAATGTTACTCTTGATTCACAGATAAATGAAAAGATACTACATTATCAGAGCTGCTGAAATACATGTGAAAAATCTCCACCTTTTCTAAAAATATGCGCTGTCTGTCTGCATACTTTTAGGTGCGTTGACCCTGCCCAGCTCATTGTTGGTAAAAGAAAGCAGATTAGTCTGATCAGCTTGACAAGTGGGACAATCCTCTAAATGTGTGGTGCACCCTGGAGGTTCCTTAAAATTGGACTAGACAAATAGGTTGAAAGAGACGCCAGCAACTCAGAGGTTTAGTCAGGCACGCCACAGTTTTTCCTCAATGTCATCTTCCTGAAAGACCTAATGAATCATGGCTTTTTTTTGTTCTTCTACACACAAACTAGTTGAACTTTTAAGTCCATTTCTTCCCCTGATTAAGCCGAGTATTTGCAGTATTATTTAATAATATCATTTGTTTGTTTTTTTCTGAGTAAATGGCACCACCCAGAAGGCTCTTCTCAGCTCTCATGCAGTGTGACATACACTGTGCGTGATCTGACTACAAACCACACTTCACAACTGGCATTAAGATACTTGCGTCACATCCGACCACTTGTGATCAGACCTCTGTATCTTCCACAGTATCAGGAATGTTCCTGGGGGACTAATTTTAAAGCATAGTCTTTCTGTCTGTGTGATTCCCCATTAAGTTTAAGTTCCATTTAAAAAAAAAAAAACAGCTTTGAAAAACAGACAAACATTACCCCCCCCTCAATACATCCACTGTAGTCTTAAAATGTTTTGGAGAGAGAGATTTGTGTCTAATTTCCTTTCCACTGCTGCATAGTCTTCTCTTCTGATCTATAACTTGCTTCACACTTACGATTCAAATTCACTTCTAATCCATGTGTTAATTATAAAAGGAAATGCATTTAAGATACTATTAAAAAAAAAATTATTGTCATTATGCCAACATTTAATGTGCAGTAGTACGGCCTATGACCTGTGTTAGGTACACAGGACTATAATTTATACTGTGTACAAAATAACATAAATAGTGCACAGATGATGCAGCCGTGAGCACAAAAAATAAACATGAAGATGAATAAAACATGACTGATTAAATAAATATACGAAAATATGAATAAATAAATAAAAACTGCTGTAGCCCACATCTATTTATATTTGTTTTGTATTGATATCAGCACTGAATTCCACCATTAGGAGCCTACTCTGTAATTCTTGAAATGCTTTCAGAAAGACCCATGATTTCAGCATCATGCTTTTTGTCACATCTTGCCTCCACTTAAGTCTGATCTTCCTCCTCAACGCCTCCCTCCCACGCTGAGAAAAGGCTCCAGCTAAGAAACTCCCACTGTGATGTGGAAAATGTTTGAAACCAAGTGTCCGCAGATGCTCCTGAAAACCATCCGTGTTCTTGTCTGAAATTACAAATTGAAAAAAATAAAATCGCCCAGGATGATGGATGAGATGCGCACTTTGGATTGGTCTATTTCAAATGACTGCTGGGACATTTTCAGAAACAAAACCAATTCAAGTACCTCTTGAAGTGGCCTGAACTAAGCCACAAACTCACAAACCTATAATAAGGGCTTATTGTAGCTTCTACAAAATGAAACATTGTAACTGCATAATAAACATAAAAGTGGCATCCATGAAGGTAGTGGCAGAGCAGCACAAACATTACACTGCTGATGGTGTTTCCAACATTTTTCAACTAAGGCTAATCTTATATCAGTGCCTAAAGTCAATATGAGTGACAAAAATGGCCTTCTTGTCATTGAAATCATTTAATTGTGTTGGGTAACCATGGCAACTATAGCTTTGATTAAGAGTAAAAATAACCTCAGAACTCAGAACCAAGCAATGTCTAAACTGAACCAATCAGTAACCAATGTGTTTAAGTGAAATGCTGTCATTTTATTGACAGACCACTGCCCATAAGCCGTCATACTACAGTGTCACAATCGCAGTGCAAAGAAGAAATAATGGCCCAAAGTGAGCCATTATTTCCCACTTTAAAAACTCTTGTGGCTTATTAAAGGAGACACTATGGAAAATTATGGTTTCCATAAGAAGTTCTTCCTTATGTTTCCAGTTGAGACACTATTTCAGAGTTTTCTTTTATCAGTACAAACAAATAGCCAATATTTTCTGGTCGTTTCGATTTGAGGATTTATTGTTTTTTTTGAACTTCATACTCAAATTTAGTTATGTGGACAAAACGTGTACCCCTGCCTCCTCCAGCATTAGACTGGGTTGGCACAGTAAACACAAAGCTTAAGTATAAACACTAAAAGAATCACCAGAATTAACACAAAAACACATAGCTGCCAGGAGAGTGGAAACTGCTGCACTGGAATTGCTTTCTTCTCCTACAGCTCCACACTGCAGCTGTATTCCTTTTAGTCCTTTTACGAACCATGTAATAAACATTCTACATCAATCTGCATAATTCACCCCAGGCAAATGATTGATATTTTCCTCACCAAGTTAACATGACCTCATATTACAGCACTTGCAAGAATATAATTACAGCCAAAGGATGGTGGGCAAAACATAAATCCAAGATCATAATAATAATATTCATTATTTGAGTCAGTTCTGTGCATATCACCTACACCATTCCTTCTGTCAAATAAAGATCTGAAGATCTGAGAATTATCTCTGTCTCATTGTGTCATCAAACAATGACATTAACAGTACGATTAAAGAAGATTTGGCCTGTGAAAAAAAAAAAAAAAAAGTAGCCTGGTAGCCTCAAAGCAGGAGAACAGCTTATATCCTGTTTCTGTGTTCATTTTTTGCCCTCTTTTGTTCATGTAAAAACCGAAGGACATAGAACTCTATCCTCCCATTTCAATCTTTTCCAAAACACTTGTGGGTAATTAAAGGAAATACGAAGCAGGTTTTTAAACAAAGATTAGGTTTTAATGTAATTAGGCCCACTGCAGTAATGGCTGCCACTGAGTCATGCTGGGATGATGGTGTGTCGGTCATTCCCTTCCAACTTCCGTCCAAAAATTAACAGCACCTTTTCTTTCTTGTATGAAGATGCTCTCTGCACTAACCTCAAGTTCTGAGTACTTAAACTAAAAAAAATTAATAAGGCAACGGTTGGCAAAATAAGACAGAGAAAAAACCTCCGATGTCATCTTCATCTTTTATGCCTCCACCCCAAGTTATACAAACTTAATTCAATCCTGCAAGGAGTTTGCTTGTTGCTGTTGTCACTGTTGTTTGTGTTTTTTCTTCAAATTAGAATACATGTCTGCACTCCTCAACCTCACTATATGTGGTTTGGTTGCTTAATGAGAGCTGAATAGAAGATGGGAACTGTCCCATCTGTTGTGGGTTTAATGGCTAAATTCCTGAGCTCTCATCATACAACAAGCAATGCCAGGATGGAGCAGACAGCATCCATCTGCTGTTCGCTGCAGAGAGAACAAAAAAAAACATTTTTTTTCTCTCCACACTCAATGCAGCTCTGATGCACACCATTCAGGTCTGGACGCACATGAGACTTCTGCTTTTTTTCAATCTTTTTTTTTCCCCATAACAAATACAAAAATGACCAAGTTGTTCCTCTGACTAACTACTGTATAAAAGATATTTTAAAAAATCCCAACATAATTAAAAGTAGTTTGTCCACATGTTCGAGCCAGTAAAATATGCAGAAAATCCTGCCATAAGACAGCTGACCAGTGAAGGCATGATCAAAGAACATCCAAACGTGTCCTGGAGTGTCTTCATTCCTGTGGGCCTTGTGGATTGTTTTTTGGGGGGGGTCTTAACTCAGATTTTTAACATTTCATGCACTTATCAGTGATCAAATTCAAGTTGGCAAGGCTTTTTATAGCATTTCTATCAGGTTTGTACAATTTCCAAGCGTACAACCCCAGTCCTAAACAGAAGGAAACTGTCTTTTTACGTTTCAGGACAGTGTGACCATGTGCCCAAAAATGTTTACTTTTCAACAACTGCAGAGCAAAGTCAGATGGTGAAACTGGTAATTTACTAGTGGCTCTAAATTCCTACTACAACCTAGGATAATGAGCAGTGTATGATAGGAATAATGGGATTGCTCACCCTTGGGGATAGGGTGAGAAGCTCAGTCGTGTGGGAGGTATTCATGGAGTGCAGACAGTGCTTCCCTATGTCGTAGACAATTGAGACGATTCAGGCATCCAGTCAGGATGATTTCTGAATGCTTGCCTGATAACATGTTTCAGTTTAATGTTGATCAGGGGATATCAGTTTTTTATTATTGCCGGTGACCCAGTCTTGTATCAGTGTTAGAAAATACACAATACACATAATAACAAATTAATTCCGTCTGTACATTTAAATGTTAGTAGAGTTATGAGGATGTAAGGACAGGAATAAATTCCTTATCCTTTAACTTTACTTATTCTTAAAATAAACAGTCCACCGGTGTACTTATAGGTTTGGCATTTAAATAAAACCACAAAGAGCAACATATGCACATTCAAATCCCAGCAAGTCATTAGTTTTCTTCATGAATGACAGCGATTAATCAATAGCAGCTGGCAAATTTCCCATCAACTCACAGATCGGTGAAGAACACAATCCAGCCCTGCTTGAATGAATTTCAAGCTGCTGGATTTACAAGAGCCTCTGCTAAACAGAACAAAAGAAAGAGGGATAAAGGGTGGTGAGATATCCATATGACCTACAGCAATAGGTTCTTCTCATGTTTGAGAAGTCTACGCTCAGGTTGAGGGGTACTGGCTTTGGCAGAATTTACCATTTCACAAATGCTAAAACATACAGAGAAGGTGGGTTTCACGACGAGAAGAAAAGCTCTGCGCTCTCATCCACAAAATAGGGTTGAGGCTATTTGCATTAGCATTTCATACACAGATAAGCTTGCTTTCCTACTGTCAGGTAGATTCCCACATGAGTGGATGAAGTGCGGGAGATTCGGGTGTTTCGCAGATGCTCAGTGCTTTGCTTCTCTAGAGCCCACAGAGGCGCGTGAGGGGGTGTCAGGAGCAGCAACAGACAAATATGCCACCACCATCCAAAAAAAGAACAAGCCACTGATGCAGACAACAGAGACAAAAGGAAGGAAGATTACCGGCGTGAGGTGTGAGGAGTACAGTGGGTTGTGTGGGCTGGATGGGACTCTAGTGTTTCCGTGTGTTTTTTTTTCTTTCTTTTTATAATTTAACTTCAGAAGCTGTTATACTCTCAAAGTACTACAGTTACTGAAATGACTGTATTATGATTCATATTATGGTGTTGCCAGGATTCATTTATTTTTCCCTAAATCACCAGCATTCTTCTAGCTCAGCGCTAGCTTGAGACTGATTGAAGAGAATGGAAGCATATGTTTTATATTTGTTCTGCGCAGATGCACATCAGCTGGTGCATCGCAGTTGGTCATTTGCTGAGGTAACGAAATACTGCGTCAGCTCTCAGCAACAATTTTCGATGTCTCTAAATCGAACCCTGTGAGTCTACTGTCGCAGCAAAATTTGAGATGCCCCTCAGAGAGAAGTTAGCATGTTCGCACCTATCACTTCCATTAAAAGTTGCATTCACTTTTGTGGATCAAAATAAACAAATCTGTCAGTGACATGTGTCCATTGAAATGTTGGAAAACAAAAACATTTTTAACATGCTACCTGACATTTTATCGAACGTTTTACATCTGATTAATTACTAAACTCCTGGATTTCAGCAAATCTGTCTGAGCATCTTCTGTGAATATGACCACTGTCTGTTGATTTCGGATAGATTTAGCACATTCCCTGAAGTAATTTCAGGAAATCCTAAAATGCCTTGGGAATGATGACCCTTAGTCAATGTTGAATGAGAGACTGATGTAAACTTGATGATAACAAAAGTTATTACAGAGAAAACCATAGTTAACACCTAATAACTGAGATAATTTCATCTGAGTTTTGGATTCCAGCTCCTGGCACACACAGGATTGTATTCTGATTGCTTTTTAAAATGTATTCCTATAGACGGCGAGCATATTGACACTTTGGAACATAATCCTACAGTTTGGCAACCGTTCATAAGAATTTAAAGCCCCCGCGAAGAGGAAGTGGGCAGATCTTACAAAGAAAATTCACAATTCTGCAAATATTTGAGGCAATCTGATTACGCACCCAGAGACTTAGAAACCATGGACAGCAGTGGAGTCATAAAGTATCGTCAGTGCTGATTGAATGTTGAAATGAAACAATATTGATTAATTATTCAGTGTAAATGCTCAAAGCAATATGATCCTGCCTACAAAGGGAAAACCCATTTACTTTTCTGTATATATGTGTTCAAATCCACATTAAATACCATCTAGCTGGTCTGCTGGAATAGGATATACATTTCAGGGTATCCAGGCAACTTGTTTATAAAAGTCAGGACCGCATTCATTTTATTTTCTTCTAAAAGTATTCGAGTGGCATTAAAATTCCTTTTGCTGTCTTAACTCTAGTGGACAGACCCCTGCGGCTCACTTCTCGTCCAGCGCAGATCTGCAAATCAGTATGGATGCCCTGTCCATCACACGCCCTCCTCCTCTCTTTCACACTCTCATAGAACATCGGCACGGTCCAATTAACATCTCGCTCACATCCCAGCGAAACACGTGAAGGGTGAGTGGGTCTGGCAGGCATGGAGCACACTAATGTTTTATCAGTGCCACACATCAGGGTCTCTCTTTGCACTTTGACACTGACAACTACCTGACGTGACTCGCCCTTCCACTCTGTCAGGAGACTACATGGCTTTTGAGTTAGAGTCCATACTTCACCTCAAGTAATATCTGCAGGGCTGTTCATGCGTTGCCTTTCATCTGGAGTGGAGCTGCAGATAAATGGAGAATGTGTGACACACACTCGACACTGTGGACGCACTCTGATGTTTCTCTAACATATACACTCTAACATACACAAATATGTTGATAGCTATGTGTCTGTGCATATAGTCCATCTATAAAAGTAGCTTTGAGCAATAACATTACGGTAAAGGGTAACTTTCAGTGGCTACAACTATGTGTGGACTGGCTACACTCTTGGATTAAAGAGTGACAATAATGGGGAAAGATGGAGCTGTTTAGGATGATTTTTCATTAATAAATGCACAGTTACTCATTGACTACACTGAGGAGCATAGTTCCTAAAATGTTAGGCTTAAGGTTGGAGCATACACTGCTGCATGAAGCATTTCAAAAACAAAAATACCATCACCAGATTTGGACCCGAACCGCTGAGACATCAAGCAGGTCAGGTACGTTGTTTCCCTAATACCCATGCCTGCGTGTATTTAGCACCAGCGGAAGCCTTCGTAATTTGATCTTAATATTCCCTAGAAATATGTTTCATGCAGAATACTTGTGAACTCTCCTTGAACATAACGCTTAATATCTACCACTCTGTTCCATGTAGTTTGCCGAGTACAAAAGTGTAAATGAAATGCCCGAAGCTTACAATGTAAATCTAGTGGGAGGTGAATGTGAAACAGTATGCACCAGGTGAATAGAACGCAGCTTTCCCGAAGAGTGTGAAACACCCCGAGTGGGACCAAAAGGCACAGCCATCATCCCAACACTTTTTAAGCAGAGAAAGGAATAAAACACTTGGAGGCAGCCCCCAGGATACCAGGAAGAAACACAGAGCGATTATATAATGTCAGTTCATTCTTTAGAGCTATTTAAAAAGGGAAAGTCTCTGAGCAAACACTCACAAATGTGAGATGGAAATCCAAACCCCTCTAATAGTGCATTAACTATTCATGCTTCATATTGGCAATCAAATGGCTCTGTTTTTATAGTCTGCAAAGTCATTCCTTCAATAAAACACTGAACAAATATGCAGACAGAATATTCTCACGTACATCCGAATGAAGTGCCATTTTTCTCTTTTACATGACACCTTATTTTTCATGACTGGTAGATTTTCGCCACCTTTTCCCGTCTACATTTAAATCAAATATCTTTCTTAGGCTCCTTTGCTCTTCTAAATAAAAAAACCCCAAAAAAACTGTTCCTGAAAATAATCTCCTCTCAGTCCTTACAAACAACTTTTTTACAGGTTGCACAAAATATAATCTTGAGTATTGTGAAACACAAGGATTTGTACAGCAAAATATGCTAGAAGGAAAATCTGAATATTTTTTTAAAACCAAATCTTTGTGTCTTGAAACGATACATAATTCTAATATCTCAATCAGCTGAGAAACAGGAAGATTGTTTTTTAAAAATATGTTTCATTACTTTATTTAGTCAGCTGTGACGAAGTGTATCATTCATTATGTGTTCTTCAGGTCAAAAGCAAAATGTCATAATGTAACAGCCTACTGTAGATGCTTGCCCACGATCAAACTTCCTTTTATAGTGCTGAGGGCTCTCAAAGGAAATGCTTGGTTGGCCATTCGTCACTGACAAAGAGAGTAGGAGATGAATCATTCTAATGTTGCTCTCACCCATACTGAAGAAACCCATAGTGCAATAATGTCAGCATGATGCATACTGCTCTGTGTCCCACCATAAGTAATGAAACTCAAAAAAGGAAATGCTGGCAACAGGAGGGAAAAAGTGAGTTATAACTGTAAGACCTGATGCTTTCTCCTCCCGGTGGTATTTATGAGCCAGGTGAGAGTGGTTTTGTTGTGCTTGATTGACTTCTTGCTCTTCACACAAGTATACTTCTAAATCGTTGTTGTTTCTTACAGCCAACTGGAGTCTGCAGACTTTGAGTTTAGTTTTTTTCAGATGACAAAAGATTTTAGTTGGTATTACTCACTTTTATAGTTAAGAAGGTTTGCTATTTTTGTCTGTATTCTACATGTATGACACATGACGATAATATAGACAACGTAACAATCCTAAATATCAAAATACTGAAAACTGACTCACTCATTTGGAGATGCAGAGGTTGTGTTTAATATCTAATATTTAATATAAAGTATGGTCCCCCATACTTTTTTTCTGTAAGATGCCACTTCTGGAAGAGTTTTCTTTAAAATTAGCTGGATATCTTATAACAGAAGTTATCAGGATTTGCCATATGGTGATTAATGTAGGGAGTTTTCTGAGAGAAAAAAAACCTAATCCAGAAGACGTGTTACACTGGAAACCAGGTCATGGGGAACAAAAGGTGCAGAAAACCTGATTTGGATGCCAGGACAGCTGAATCTTAAAGATTTAAGGGATAAGCTCACCAGGTCTTGCCCATTCATACAATGTCCCATAACCCCCAAAATGTTTTTCTTTTTCCCTGAATGAAAATGGAGTATAATGGTTTAATTGTAGTCACTTATGAGGACAGGTATTGATCAATGCTATTAAGACAGAAGTCAAAACTGTGAGTCCGTCCATTAGAAATGGTTACAACTTTCACTAAAGGGTGCTATTCTTTTCTCCAATGACAGTTGCTCTCTTTCTATCCTCTTCAACTAATTCCAGATTAATTTATGACTGTTACACCAGCGAGGAATCTACAATGACAACTTTAGTGTTTTACTCAATGCTTAGTACGAGACATTATTTTTCTCTGAGCACAGCTCATTCCCACCGGGATATAATGTCAAAGAAATCTAACACCATATTTCCATGCATCATTTATCTCGTTAAAGCACATAACATTACACTACTGCATTCAAAGCAGGGGATTATTTTACCTTGATTCACCCTGGATTTAGGAGGAAGATAGCATCAATGGCAAGACCCCTAAACACTTAGCTTTTTCAAGCTACATCTCTCACTGGAATAAAGCCCCTCCACTCTAAGCCCTGACTGGCTGACAGAGCCAGTCAATGACCACTTTTTGTTTGCTGGCTGGAGAAAAAAAAAAGAAAAAAAAAAAGGAAAAAAAAGCTCATTTTCGTTTGGAGAAAAGCATGATTCATCTTTTAAAAAGCCTTTTGACTGTGCTGGTCTATGCTCACTGCAGTCTACTGAGCTAGAAATATGACTGAAATTATATTGGTTTCATGGTAGACACCTGGGGTGAGCCATTTCTGCACGGACCATGAGTTTTGGATGGCTTGTTTGTGTTCAGATTGTTTGGGCTCAGAGTAGAAAAGACTATTTGAAAGAGGTCTAAATGATTTGTTGTCCCTGCCAGTTTGTAGTAAAAAGGCTTAAAACCGGTCATCTTCCAGTCAGAGGGTTAACTAATAAAATTATGCCTCAGGGGTTTTCTCAGACTAAAAGATTTCCTAAAGAGTCTCAAAGGACCTTCGTAGCTTTTGACTCTTTCGGATTATTAGGCTGGTCTCCAGTCATCCAAGTTAGAAGATTTCCTTTTCAACTTGAATATCAATTTTCTGGAAAAAGAAAGCTTTTGCAGTCAATCTGCGCTACATGCAAGACGTGTGCTCTGCTGTAAGTAACTGTGACCTGTGACTGGTACATGCATAATTCTTCACACCTCAGTTGGCACAACACTTGAGGGTGGGGTAATCCCTGTGACTGGTGTCAAACGGGGATTCAAGTGATTAACTCATATAAGCATCTGTTTGCTTACGAAAACATCTGCATCAGCATTGTGATTGAATTAGTTACTGTGGGTGAATAATCAGTTATGATTAAACTTCACAGCTATTTTCAGTGGTATGAACAATTAGCCCTGAGAGGTTTTCAAAAAAGTAAACGAAAACTATGACGTTTGGTGGATGCTTCTGTATGTTGTGTTTACTCAGTGGTTTTTTTTAAGAGCAACAATTACCTGATCCAAGTATGAGCTGGTAAACTTACCAGGGCAAGTGATCATTCTGTTTGGTTATTGCAGGTGTGACGTGTCTTGGGTTAGTGTGTTTAACCCAAAGATAATTTTATCTAAAAGGCTTAAATGGTTAGTAGCTTTTGATTAAGATAAATAACATTATTGTAATTCAAAGTCTGTGCAAAACTGTACATGCATGGCTTTTTTTCTTAGATTGTTGAGTGATTTAATAATTTCTTTCTTTCCCAGTGCCTTCTTAATTGGACTTTTTGCCTCATCCAATTCCAGTTTAATTGATAAACACAAACATAATCAGTTCCAGACCAATTTTCTTTTCTTCTCATATTTTTTACACAGTTTTTATCCCTAATGTGTTATGTTCTGCATATTTTTGCTATTTCAATATGTTCCACTTGCCAGACTAAATTGGGCAGCTGACCAGAACATCTCAAAACTCCTTAGGCTTTTCAGAAGTGAGTCAGCTGCCTCAGTTTGCTTTAACAACATCCATGAGAGGGGTGATGGTCTGACAGCTTTCCAAGCTAAGATGCCAGTCTTCAGTTCAAAATGATTTCATGAATACTTTTGGTAGCTGTGGTTTATCCAAAGTTTAAGCCAGAAATATTTGGTGGAAATGGCGAGAAAAAAAAGACAAATTTGACAGGCTGGTAAAATGTTCATTTGGGATCTTCAAAAGCTGATTTTCTCATTCATACCAGAGAGGCTATACGCTACGTAATGTGCTGCTAATGAAGAGGATAGCCTGATTTGCTGATGCTCTGGCCCAGTCCATATGGCTAAGTAAGACCATAACTGTAATCTGCTGGTGTAGGAACCACATAAATGGCCCAAGGCTTCAATTAAGATTAGGTTAATATACAACTTCATTCACTGTTTTCACCCATATGTGCAGCCTGAGTAGGGTTTCCATTCTGTCTGCAGTTTTTATACAGAGGAATTCAAATGGCTCCTACATTTTGTAAAACTAATCTGCGATAAGGGGAAACCAACATCCTCCACTGCTTGTTTCCTTCACACACTGCAGCCTGAACATGCTGCTGAATTGCAAGCCGCTCTTTGTTTTCTCCAAAGCATTTCCAAGCACATCTGAGAGGTGATCACCTTTTAAAAGCTGCCATGCAGACATACCACTGCAATATTAACGGGGACAGAGAGGAAGCTGCCACTTGCCCTGTATCTTTACACACACACACACACACACACACACACACACACACACACACACGCACATACATATAACTGTCACAGCCTTTCACAGAATCCACTGAGGCATTCATTCAAAACGCGTCTTGATTCTCCCCCTCCTTTTCTACATAGAGATAGAGAGAGAATGCACGAAGGGAGAGAGCCAGGCTCACGGAGAGGCTGCAGTCAGAGAGTGGACTCCCGTTTCCTGCAGTGTGCGTAAATTTCATTCTGGCTACACTGGTGCGGCACGCGCGTCAGGGATCGGATAGCCTCAAACTCCCTCTCTCTGTTATGCAGCCTGTCTATCATTCATAAGTCCACTGAGGCACTGCGCGCAACAACAGCCGGTAAGGAAAAGAAAGGCACGATATCCCGGTCCACTCAGGGCTTAGAAATAACACCGGTGCGCTTTTCTTTCACTTATTTCACCGTGGTGTCTGTTTCGGTCTGTTAAGTCCACATTTTCACGTGAACACAGAACTCGCTGCTGAGAGGCGTGTGCTCAAAAGCTTAACACTTCTATTAAACCGGATTCTGTCCAACTAAAAAAAAAAGCAGCCTAGACGTACACACCCGTCTATACCAGCCATGCTCACGAATGCAAAGGTCAACTTGCAATAGGATATACACACATAAAGAGCTGGACAAACTTCTTTTTTTTTCTTCTTACCTGCCCGCTTGTCATCCTTTTACGCACATGACAAATGATGCGCAATAATAAAGACGCGCGACTTTGTGTTTGTTCCTTATTTCTCCCCTCCCTTTTTCCCCGTCTCATTCCCCAATTCCGACCATCCTTTCCGGGACAGAGCTTCAATGCACGGCTTGCGGAGAGCCAACGCTCTACTCTCTTCTGTGCGTGTGCATGAGTGTGCGTGAAGGATTGGGCCAGCGAGCAAAAAGCAGCTCGTGTGTGCTCATATCTCTGCCAGAGCTTCATCCAATCGTGCGCGGTTACTGCGGCGGCTCTGGGTTAGGCAGGCGCCCGATTGGTCGGGTTTCAGATCAATCCAAGACCGCAAATCTCCTACTTCTGCTCCTTACTCTCTCTTTCTACCTCTCCGTTATCTCATTCTCATCCTGTGCTCCTGTCTTTTTCTGTTAACGCGTGATTATATAAGATAGTGATCAGGAAGTGATACCTTGTCCCATTCTCATTTTCTTACACACACACGTCTCGATGCTGCACACCTTTTTCCAAGCGATAGAGAAACCTTTTTACTCTAAGAAATATCCTTGAAACCAGAGAAAAGACGTCATTATATAACTTTTTCTTTATAAGATACTGCGATTTAATTGTTTTTCACTTTGAATGACCTTATCTCCACCTTATTTAATGATACATGATACACTACACATATTCTTTTTTAATTAAGATCAGTGCTCAAGGCATTATGTCATCTTGAATTGGAGTTTCGTTTTAAACACCCAATAGGCTCTTAGTCATGTTATGAAGTTCTTTCAAAAACCCTCACTCCCTTTATTATTAAAACAAAGGCCATAAAAGTAGATATTAGTCCAGGACCCTAATGAATGGAGGACACCTTTTCATTTTTTCAAAGTTTTATCCAAACAATTTTGGTCCATCTGAACAAGCCCTTCAGATAAGGAGACCCGATTGGCATTAATTTAATACAATCTATGGACATTTGAGTTCTCATGAAACATTAATGAAGATATGAGTGGCACTGTTTTCCAAGAACAGTCAGGGATGGGAACAATCAGAAGTTTCACTCAATTTTGTGCCAACATTTTTAATTATGGCGATCTAGATTTTTAAAAATACATTTTATTCACATAGTACCAAATCACAACAAATCTCATTTTTGGGCACATCTAAGATGCAGCCCTATTATGAGGAGAAGATCAGATGTAGTAGAATAAAGATTCTATATGAAACTGAATAATTTGTCTGAGAACAAAACATTCCTCAAAAAACTCTTAAAGAGTGTCTTAAACCTCTGTGTTTACATTCTTGAGATTCAAAAGCTTTAATAGTCCGGAATCCCAATATTAAAAACCACGGGGCAAAGCCCAGCTGGGGATTCCTCCCGTATGCTCAGAGGAGTTTGGAAACCCCCAGGAAGTGTGCATATTCATGAAGTTGCTTGTGTAACCTGGTTGTGTAACCTTGCAGAGGCAGATTTTAAGAATCATAGAAATCAATAATTCTCCATCCTAAAATGATTTAAAATCGATTTGCAGTCTAAGTATATACAATACAACACAGAAATACTGTTTTCGCATATAGAGAAAGTGCTGTTCATTATTGTCATGGGTTTAATTAGGATGAATGGGAGTTTTGTCTTAAATGATCAGTCGATTCAAATTATATTGATATGAATGAAATGTTACAAATGCGATCCATTTTTTGGTTGGGTGTCAAGGTTGCTCTTTAATAGTATTGGATCTGACTCATGTATCACCAGGCAATGAACAAACAGCTCTCTGAGGCTTTCAATAAAATAGGTTATTTATTTTTCTAAAAATCTTTTCCTTGTTGTGCTTTGAAGTGCTCCATAACATTCTAAACTGTGTCTGAATCCATATCTGCATCAATAAAAACAGCTTCCTTCTCTAGTGTCTGCATGTCTCGTGAAACTGACAGTCTGTCACCAGGTTGCTTCCCCATGGGCATTTAGCTTACGGGTTTCTGATAGTAAACTGGCGTGGGACTGAGGATTAAAAAAATCACACTAATGATAGTACCATACTTTGTTAGAGTAATTTTGTATTTTTGTAATTTTCCTGCTTCTCCTTTTTTGATTCTCTTTGTCGGTTCATCACTCACACTTATTGGCACCATCCCTCCCGCTCATTCAGACGTTCATCCCCATCACACAGGTACCCTTGGGCCAGCTGTTGAGTCTGTTTATGAATTCAGCCATGCTTTTTTGCTTTCTCTGGATCCGAAGGGAAACTAAATGAATAATGAACACAGCAGCGAAATGGACAAGTGGAGGTGGAAGATGAGCACATGACTGAGGGCAGAGGGGCCCCTTGGGACCAAGACACTGCGGAGAGATTGGGGGAGGGCAACTTGTTAGTGTTTACCCATCAATTAGAGCTCAGAGGCGACACGATGAGAATAGAGGCTGATACGTCATGAGCAAGAGGGCAGGGAGAGTGGGTTTGCAGGCCTTTAAATTAAAGAGCGTGTTTGCAGAGGAGACAGATCAGGCATCAGAGATGGAGAAGTGGCGAGATGAGAGTCAGGAGGAAGTGGATGTGAGGGAACAGGGGTCTTGAAGGCATCAGCAACTCCTAAGCACACCATACCAAGCTTCATCTATCACCCAGTGCCTACCTAGCCTCTCCCTGCCAACACAACTGTGTCTCTGATCTGCATCCAGAGTTGGCATGCCGCTTCAAAAACCCCTCTAAAGTAGATGTGCGCGGTGTGTTGAACAAAGTAATAACTCTCCTTGAAACCGCGAGCAGGTGTTTGCAGTCTTAGCTCTAAAGACGAGAAAGAAATCCCACCGCTTGTGCCACACATTTTGCTAGCACACTGCCAGGTGTTGAGGCTAAAATAAATGCTTTCTCAAGACTTTCTTGTGATTGTTGAGATGTCTGTTCATTAGCATTAGTTTAAACATAACCTCAAATTGAAGCTATTGTATATCAAATGATGATTAAAAGAAGCGAATACCGTCATTTGATAAAAAAAAGAAGCGTTTAGTCTAAATATAAACACATTCATTCTTGGCTTATACGGAGAAAAGCACAGAGGCAACGAATCGTCTCCAAAAAGTCTTTGTTTTCACAAAACACATGGAATGCTTTATATATCTATCTGCTTCCACTGCTTTTTTTCAAAGTGGGAAGCTTAAGGGTTTAAAGGATGTCGCAGCATAACTCTGATCCAACTGCAGCCCCTGAGACCACTTCTCGTTGGAGCCCCCGCAAACATGGCACTAAACTCCACAGGGTCATCAGCAATACAAGTCCATTCTGGTCAGGACAACTGGTCATTACAAAGTGAATAGGCAGTCCAGCATGGTCTCGAAAGGAGTTTTGATAAATGGTCTTAGAAATGTATTGTATTGAATTCTGAGATTTCACATTTCAAAAGTAATGGCATTATGTGAAATTGTATTCAGTTTAACAAATGTTATATCTGAGAGCTGGAGGCAATGGCGGTGCAAAGTGATCTCCTGAGAGAACAAATCAGTGACATTCCAAGTCATGTCATACGTCAAATATGTCTTTTTTTCTATCTTTGAGTGTCATCGCACGTCATGCACTGTGATGGAATCACATCCTGTAATTTTAACTTGTCTCTGAAATTACATCAAGAGACAAAAAAGAAACAAAAAAGTGGAAATATTCACTGAAATGCATTCACTTCTCATTTTCAAGAGAACTGAATATTTTATTTGCTGCATTCTTGGTGGCCATCTGGCCAGTGTCATAAAGCAGAAGTCACAATTTACAGTACTGGCAACCAAACTGGCCTCTACAAAAGAAGGTGGCAGAGTCCCCGATTCCCAGCCACTATCCTGCTCCACAACTGCCACTTATGTGAGGTGTCATTATTTAAGAGTTGGTGTCACGATGGTATCATACATCAACAATGTTAGATGGTTTTCCTTCAGCCATAAATACACATTAATGTTGCTGAATTTAACTCTCTCAAACTGTTAGTGCTATTCATTAACTTAATTAATGAACCAGAAGAATACCAACAAGGCCAATTGAGCACACAAAAAACTGGAGGAAATTACATCTTAAATTGAATAGCCCAAAAAATGTGTTGCTTTAGGATTTCAATGGTTACAGGACTTTCTTTTTTAAACAAATTTGTGGATGCAGTTCAAACTGACTGATTTAAGAACAGAGTGTTTGGGAGACATTCACTTTGTGCCTTTCGTAAGTCACACATTCTAGAAGTGAGGGTTCCACTGGGTATTTGCTTCCCAAATCACACAATAAAGTGTGAGTTCACAGTTCCCTCATTATTCCCTTTGCTGCACGTCAGCAAGATCAAAGGTTTAACAGATGCCATTCAGAGGCAGAACATAAATGAAAAGTTGTCACGGTGGGCATATCCTGCACAGGCTGAAGACATAACGTTGCATAAACAGGAGACAACTTTTGTGGCTGCTTCACAATCCGCTTCCTGTCACACACCTGACAACGTCGCCCTAATAACTTATTTTGTCCTCATACCCAGGAACAGCGTTAGTTTTAGTGTGGGTTTCTCACAGTCAGGGTTATGTAAAAGATGATATCAATGATGAACTTCCTGAAAATTGAGGAAAACCTGAATGAAACTGAGAGGAAGTGGTTGATTTCACTAAGTGTTGCCTTGAGAACTTCATTGAGCTTCAAACTCTGCAAATGTGAGTGTTTCTCCATAAAGATAAGCTGCACTGTGCATCGGCGCTTACTTGGATATCGATCCAAAAGGCCATTTCTCTGCATGATGTCCATTTCCCTGACGGCTTTCTAAGGACATGTCAGTAGATCATTTTGCTGGGGGATGGGGGGCTAATTGGTGAAGAGCATCTAAATATACTGTGAGATTACACTCTGCTCCTATGATAACTTTGCATCATCTTACGAGGACATTGTTGTGGTGCACCAGATTTTCTTTTTTTTTCTTTTTAATTATGAATGCGGGTTGTGCGGACCCTCCATATATGAGAGATATTTGGTCAATTAATCACAGTGGAGCAGAACTGAGGGATTACGCACTTGAGTGAATCTCATTTCAAGCTGCTGGTGTGGGTGGGTGTGTGCACAGGAACTGCTGTGGACACAGACAAATGGCAGAGGCAGCGGGCTATGCTGAAGCTGGAAGACACACATCACCAGGGCAGGACTGGGAATTTGTTTGCCTCTCACAGCCCATCTAATTTATATGTGGTTGATGAGCATCGAGGTTACACAGTGCCCAGCCATTAAAAGTCCATGTACCACTCTTTCCTCTATGGACAATATGCTGAGTATTACTACTCAAATGCTCTTACAGAGAAAAAAACAAACTGCCGCTCGGTAATCAAACAAATCTTTGCATTTGCTGTCATCTCAGAAAAAAAGCATTGCTTCCTCATTAGAATTCATCAAACATCCTGCTGATGAATATGCTGCCTCACAAAGGCTGCTTCACTGTCTATCACACAATTGCGGGTGCTTGGTAAAAGGGAACAGTGAGTATATCCAGAGATTAGGACATTTTGAGTGGCTTAAGGATTTACAGAATTTCCAAAAAGACGCTGTGATCTTGGTGGTGATGTTATTGATGAAATAATTTGTGAAATGAGGAGTTGTAAACCCTTAAACACATATTTTCTTGGCGTTTTGCCTTGATAGAGACACTCCAGGGTTTCGCATTCCCAGGTTACACTTTGTATACTCCAGCTAATTAATTCAAGAGTGTGTTTTACACATGGAGAGCTTGACGTGCTGCTTATTTTCATCCTGCACAGATTTAACACAGAAAGTCGCAGAACATTGGCAGTAAGGAGAAAAAAATTTTTTGTACTGGTAGCCGACAAAAGGATTATCTATATATATATATATATATATATATGAAAAAGCTAATTGAACGGGAACGAAATTTGACAAGAAACAACTTGAAAAAATATATTGGCACTGGTTTTTCCCTTGATTTCAATGTTTGTTTGATGATTCATTTCTTCATAGGTGTTCATAGTGAACCAATGAATAAACATAGCCATTTTTGAATGACATATTTTTACACCTAATAACCTCTATTTTGTGTCATACCTTCAAACATGATCATGCTTGCTCTGTCTGATTCTGCTTCTTGTTTTTGTTGCTCACACCCGACTGATGGCCTTGGCTTCACATGGACTGCACTGGACTGAAGTCTAGACTAATGCAATTAACACATAATGAGACTCCTGATGCTGCGTAATTTTCATTGTTCTTAATCAAGAGATTTGAGAGCTTGTTTGAGTTTGTTCAGACTATTAGTTTTGTGATAATGAATTCAAAGAAAGTCCATTTTTGTTTTTCTATAAAAATGTATGTGCATTTTGATCCTGTGGCAAGGAACAAGTGAAATATAAAAGATGATGGTTTTATCCACACAGCATGCTAAAGAGATATCATGAAGCAGTGGTGTACAATTCTGTTTCACCATCCAATTGATCCGAAATACAAATTAAGTCTCACACAAATATTTTAGAAAGGCACATCAAGCAACACAAAAGGGTGAATATCAGCAGCTCATATTTCAATTTTACAATTCAGTGTGAGAAATCCAGGAACAACTACATTGTTCAACTCTGCTGAGCTTATCTGAAGAAAAGAGAGGAAAGAATAAAATGAAGAAAGGCCTTGCTTTTAATAGTTGAATTGTAATACTTATGTAACAAAGAACAGAATATTCTGCCATAACTACTGACATTATACAAAAACATAAAGTGTGAATAATTTGTGATTATTAAAAAGGACTTCTCGGTTAGTTGTTTCCCTCCTCAGCACACATTTTGGCCGTATTTAGACTCCCAAATTTACCCAAAGTGTGTTTGTTGCCTAATAGTTGAATGTTTTGTGCTGTAGGCAGAGAAGGAAGCTTCTGATTAGGAGAAAAAGAATCCTGTCAGCTATGTTACGAACCTATTATGGTACCTCGAAAATTGACTTAAAAGCTGATATAGAAGTTAATGTGGAACGTCGGTGCACTCGTCTGCGCCGCATGTCGTGCTTAATTGACATTAGTTTTTACTAACACCTCCAAAGCAAAGATGACTCATTTTGTCAAATGACTCCTGCCTCCTTTTCAGTGTTCCCCATCAACTCACATCTCAGGAGCAAAGACAAGCAGAGAGGATGCAAAGAAAAGAAAACTAGTCCTTAGAATAACCAACCTTTTCTTCTAGGTTCCACTGTGCAAACCAGTGGAGAAGCAAACACCAACATGTTATTTTTGCAATGAAATACTGAAAATAAAATGTTTTGTGTTGATTACCGTGTGGCGTTGGCGCTGTTTAGGAAAAACAGATGTCTAAAACTTTTCCTCTTTCTCTGCTTTCTGGGCACATAAGGAGATGTTCCACATCAGTAACGACACTTGCATATAGCAAAATAAGTTGATTAAAATTTCATGCAAACCATTTGTCAAGCATGTGATGTGAAAAGCAATTGACTGAAGGAGACAGTTTTCAAAACGGCCTATTCTCAGAAAGACACAGTCACCCCTAACAAGTGCACCTTTAACCAGTGCAGCATATTCTTGATAATCAAGCTGCTTTGGTCTTCTGTTCATCTTGTTAAACTCAAATCTGCAGAGCATTTGTAAAGTAATTGCATGATATGACACTGGTATTGTCATTCACTATTAGGAGCCGTCTCTGCAATTCTTCTGCTCTCTGAGGGAAGCAGACACCATGTCCAAATTGTCGCAATACAAGAATTTAAAATGAGCCAGAAACTCACATTTATCATTTTGGATGATAGTTTCTTTTCTATGGATAGAGTTTCCACCCTGAATCATTTGCCTCAGTGTGTTGTGGACAGTGTAGAGCAATAATTTCATCCATGCTTATAGGTTTTGTCTGTTAGCAGGAACCTGTTACACACTCAAAATCTGATCTGGGGTCTTCACTATGTTCACGTTATGGATAAATCTCTCTCTTATATACATGCTTTCACACTTATGATTTAGAAATTTCCCAAGAGAGATGAATATGAATATCAGGGAACTGTATTATTGGCGTCCACAAACTCCTCAAGAAGATCAGAATTTAATGCAATAAATTAATTTTTGTAATAATTTCCAGCCCCACAATGAGCAACAGCAGCCATGATGAACATTTTTCCATTCAGGAGGCTGCAGTTCAAACCACCCAGGTTTGTCTGGAGCTGAGATGTCATCACTAATGAGTGAACAATGTGTCACCATTCAGATGTAATTGAAACATTAGCATTAAACATTAACAGTTAGTTAAATATTGATTCAACTGCTCTATTTTGTAAACGATCCAAAATCTGATTTTGCCTTATAGACGGATTTGTGCAGTTTTCCTTGTTCTTTTGTGTTTTTTTGTTGTTGTTGTTGTTATTGTTGTGTCTAAATTGAAAGTCCACATTGTTTCTGTTATATTCAACCCACTTACAATTAGAAATTTCTTTCTTTGTGTAAAAAATTTTTTTTCCATCTTCTGTCTGGTAAAACTGAAACGTAGCAGTGAATGAATTATTTAAGATTTCACATAGCAAAGTATACACCATTAGAATTACCCTGCTCTTTGAAGAATGTATGTGTGATGTACCAAGCACACGACTCACTTTTATGCAGTTGGGAATATGAGACTGAATGATGGTAGGTTGCAGACAGAGATGATAAAATTATAACAGTGTGCCACAATCTATACATGTTTTACAGGATAATGTTGGAGGCACTGTAGGTCTGTATGCTCTGGTCTCTGGCAGTGCCCTAAGGATCGTTGTCCTCTCATGCGTAGAAAACCTATTTGGAGACCTATAGTATCATGGATCAAATGACTTTCGCTTGAATTTACACCAAATTCAAAATAGAACATGCATGTGTACTTGTTAAATTGCTGATCATTTGGATATTTGAGAAATTACCTATGTCTTAGCATTAATTAAAAAAATGTTTTGGATTACATTCATATCCATCTGAAATTGTGTGATCTATTACCTTTTCTGCCTCTTAATTAGCTTAATGAAAAAATGTGGTCAACAGAGATTGCTGCTCATCGTGTGTTTGGTTTTTATTTTCACCCTCAAGACACACAATTGGATCATAGGGTAGGTTTCTATGGTTCTATTGGTTTCATTTGCCAGGCGATGTTTTTCCTTTCTTTGTTTTTTTAATTGATTTTACTACATACTTTAATTAAAAAAGTACTCAAGTTCATGCAAATATGCCATTATCTATATAAGACAAAGAATGGCAAAACCTCTCTGTGTTACAGTATCGTCTTAGATCTGTGGCTATTGCAAAGTTTTCCCTTAAGGTCTGTTTCATTTTTGAGAGTTCAGTTGGACCATTTTTCCTGATAAACACAGTTAAGTTATCTCTTTTATTGGACATCTGTAAGCCTCACACAGCACAGATTGTAAGCCCCACACAACAGTGTGCATCCAGTTGTGTGCATTGTCATGTAGTGAGTGAGAACCTGACCAATCAAACTACATGTTTTCTGTCAATAAAGTCTGAGTGGTGGACATTCTGACAGCCCCAAGTCCAGCTTCCTGCTGCAAAAGTAGCCAGGACAGGTTACCTCTGCAGCAAACAATTTAACAACAGTAAACATTAATGGAAAGCCTGGCGTTAACATGCTCGATGAATGATTCTATTGTTATAATGAGTTAATTAACTATTTTAGCTTGTTAGGTCCAGATAATAGGTTCAGTTATCCCAAAAACAGGTTAGAATATTTCTTAGTCCAGCCTAGTAAAATTAATTTCTGTCTGCAAGCAGTATGACTGCCCTAAGGGAAGCTACAGGCTCTAGTGGAGGTGATTAAATTTGTATCAGTGCCACTCTGCTAAAACATGTAGCACACAACAGCAAACGGTGATGCCTTGACTTCATGTTATTTATCCATACCGGTCATCATATTTGACATGAGGAAGAAACAGTCCTTTTTTTGACCTGACCATAATTATCTTGTGATCCATGCTGTGTTGTCTCAACATAATTCCTCTGTACTATACAAATAGACTCATAATAAGTAAGCGGCTTTAAGTCAAGGATTATGGTCATGCTCAATGATGTTTTTTTTGTCTGGGTGAGGTCAGTCCTCCTGTGTTCATTGCTTTTCTGAAACTGCTGTTTAGTTGCTGTTAGCTATTTTGTATTTCAGTCAACTTTATTATGGAATGAGTTTCCCTTTTGCAACTTGGTCTGTTTACTTTATGTTTATTTCTTACATTACAAGGCTCCCTCTGGATCACATTTTGTTGCTCTATTTTTCTCATTTTCTTGTTTTGCACCAGATCCAAGTTTGCTAATTAGCACACCTGCCTTTTGTTTTTCATCAACTCTCTTTGTATGTATACTCCATGATTTGATATCCAAATTTCTAGTCATTATCTAAAGGATTTTTCTCTATTCTTCCCGAAATTAAGTTTCTGATTTGTTCCAATGGCTGGTTCCATTAAGTGTGCATTAAGATTCTTTATCAGCCCCTCACCCTAAAAAAGTGTGCATCACTCATTTTCCTTTAAGAAAAACATTTCTGATAACATGGTGAAAAGCATAGACTTATGTCAGTAAAGGTCACAGTAATAGGATTCATTGTATGAGTAGCATCATCATAAAAGCCCAAGTGATTCCATGCAATAATCACACAATGTGAAATATTTTTTGGCCCTATCATTTATTGTCAAACTGGGTAACACCATGAATTTCTAAAAATCAGCCGATCTACTGCAGAAACTGTATTCTCACTTAAATTTTTTGGAACCCTTAACTTCCATGTTTTTCATTAGATTGTTTGGAAAGAGGAATGACAAATGAGAGAAAGGAGTAAATCACTGCTGTCTGAAAGTACGAGAGATGAATGTCGTTTAGTAGACCAAAGGGACTTAGATCTCCTTGTCCAGGAATATTATATTTTTTCTACCTTCTGGTGTTGTGTTCAGTTGCCTTCCAAACAACACAAATAACTTACTTGAACCACCAGAAGACTGTTGTCAGAGTGTTTTGGTGCTTGAGGGATGATGGCATTTGGAAACTTCTGTTTGGACCAAACTCAGACATTGACTTTAATGAAAAATCACAACAAAAACAAGCAGAAAAACATTGCTTTGCCACTTGGCTCTACATAATTAATCCCCAAAAACAACAAAGAGACATCATCTAAGTTTAGTCATTTATAACATCTCTAAATGAAAATAAAATGTCTCCTCTAACTTAACAGTGGTTTTGTTGTTCATTGTAATTTGTCTGCTGCTTGTGGGTCATCTTTCCCTTTGAATAATTGATGTGATCAATAGTAATCTGGGCACTGCAGATATGAATGGAATTCACACACAGTGACCCCATAGCAATGAATCATCTAATACAATAGCTAGATTACCAAAGGGCCATAATGGAGCAAACCTAAGGCTATGCAGCTTAATGTAGTTCAACAGAGAAGATAAGTGGCCTCACACATGTAGTGATATATTTACTGTATGAAGAGTAAGCCAGGGGGTAAATCATAGAACAGGATAGATGAGTGCATTTAAAACCAAAACTATCCACACTCACATGATCTGACTCGTGATTTATTGCTCAGAGTGAAACATTCTGGATCTCATCTTTGGAAACAGTATGGATGAAGTTCAGGCACGTTTTGAAGCATGATTGCAGGGTGATTTCATGAACCATCTGTCTTTTGATTTCCATCTTCAATGAGCCAGACGGCAAACAGACACGTTGCCTGTTGAAACTCAAGTCCAAACTGGTTGGTAGAGAAGCTTAAACACCCTCTCTACAGACACAACAAGCTCAATATCTCGTATAATACATTTTAAAGTTTGGCAAAGCTCAGATTGCCTTTATTGATTATTCATATGGACAATCAAAGGGATACTTCTTGAAATGAATTACTCTTTAACAACATAAAATGTCATTTTTGAGATGAACTGATTTACTTGGATCCAGAGTTTCTAACAGTTGTTTGCATCATTATTTGTTTGGTGGCATGCCTAGAGCAGCTACTATAGATAAACATGCAACTTAGAAGATGCACAGTAGAAATATAGGGGCGAGTTGTGTGATATGGTCCCCAGAAAAGCCAATCATCTGCCCAACTGAAAAACAAGTTCAGTCAATCATGATTGACTGTGGACACAGTTGGGCTTCAGGATCATGTCAGCTGTGTCGTAGCAGGGAGCAGAAAGACTTTAAATAGAGTTGTGACTCAGATAAGAATAGTTTAGAGAGATGGTGCTCACAAGAAATCGCATGTGCGATTACTAAGTACTGGGTTGTATGGCCACTGGCACTGGTCAGTTACATTTGGAATACAGTCATAAATCAAGGTGTTGATAGAAAGCTGCACGTGTAACTGAAGTGCTATGGTGGAGAAAAAAGACCTTTAAACCTTGACTGATATTTCAACTGTTGGTTGAAATGCTTCAATAACCATTATTATTAAAGCTTTTGTTCATTCCACATTCACTCAGAAAGGAGTCAGGTCTTAACCACACACAACTGTTAGACATCCAAAGATGGCTGCCAAGCAGAATGACTCCAGAGGACTATCAAATCAAAGGACATTTTTCAGGCAGTTCAAACTGCAGTTATATTGTTTCCCTGTTTTTACTCCAGGGTTGTTTTTTGTGTTGAAGCATTTAATGGACATATTATAATACTGCCCCTTGGTCCTGAAGTTCCCATCTGCCTCCATCTGGGCTTACACAGGCCAGAATCTATATAAATACATTGAGCAACGTTTCTATGTAAGGTCTAAGACATCACTGAGATTTCGCCAGCATTTGAATTAGCTTGTCTTCATTATGCTGAGTCAAGAGCATCTGACAAGAAAGAAAGTGACAAGCAAGTTAGCTACAGCACCACCACCTAAGTGTCTGAAAGGGATTTGTGGCAGACAGGATGAGCTGAGAGACGCCTGAAGCCTGAACTAGAACTGTTCAATGGAAATCAACAATGTCAGATGTCATTCAAATGAAGAGGAAACAATGTTAAGACACCTGCGCCACTCCAGCTCTGTTCCACTCTGGGAAAACGGGTCCACAGAAACAAGATGGTGTCAGGGAAGTTTTTATTAAATGTTTTATTAAATTACACCAATTTTTAATGCATATGACATGATAAAAACAGAGAGAACTGAAACATAATACTTCAAAACATCCCTACTAGGGGAAACTCACGCTTGTGCTTGACAGTTCCAAATGAAGCAATGTTGGCAAAAGAAAGCCCAAAAATTTCCAAATGCTGTTTTTGTTCCTTCTCATTGTCCACTTGCCTTCTGATAGTATGTCTGATTGATGTATGTGACCATCCATATAACAACATGAAAAATATCTGTTTTATTCTCAAATGTAATGGTTTCATGCCATTTTTCCTGTGTGGCAACAGTTACAATCCTGTTTTTTTATTTTATTTATTTGATTTGTGCTCAATAGACTTGTTGTTTCTTTTCAAATAAATTTTTCAAACAGTGAATTTCACACTGACAAATGACAGTGGCTCACTGCAAAGGAGTGAGACTGAGCTCCAAATGGATTTTTTTTACAGGAATTGAAGTCCAAAATACATTTAGTACCAAAAAAAATCCTTTTGTAGAAGCTCTGCATGCTCAGTTTGCAAATTAATGCTATTCGGCCCTCTCAGGAGAAGGTGGCATTACTATATCACCATCCCAAATAATTTGCTTGTAAAGAGAAAACCTCTCATATCCATCTCTGATACCTTTGTATTCATAGAACCTAAAATGTTACTTCCAAACTTTACTCCAATTACTCCGATAATAAAACCAGAGGCATTGTAGCTGATAAACTACATGTGTGTTCCTCCATGAGAGCTTTCCTCTGACATTTAGTTAATTATATATTGCAGCTGCACAGATTAGCTGCTGTGGAATAATTTACTGAGAACAAGCCTCTGTCATCTAGAAGCAACAAGAAGTCTCATGTTGCAAACATTTGTGTCTGTATGCAGGACCAGCTGAAGCTTTTTGCTCTTGCATGAAGTGTTCCTAGCACATGCTATGTTTTTCTTAACACAAAAGCTAGATTTTAAAGTTACAGCTGCATAAAAGTGAAATCAATCGAAAAGTTGAAGGTTCAAAGAAAGCCGAAGAAAGTTGAATTTTCCCAACAAACATTATGCAATTAGATCTGATGGTATAGGAGTTTATGCCTGCTTGTTGCTATGGCGATGGTCCACAAAACACTTCTTGAGCATCTCTGTAAACATAAGAATAAGCCGATAAACTCCTGACTCTCAGGACCATTATGCTGAATTAGATATCATGCGCTGAACCTCATAACCCAAGTTTGCACTTGATCCCACAGTCAGGAGAAAAGAGAAGGCCCTCCAGTTCAGCTCAAATTGAGACGATTGGTCAAAGTGTGAGTTTGAAAAACGCAGAAGTTTGCACACACACACACAACGCAATATAATGTGCAAATAGTCGAAAAAAAAACAAAGAAGTAATTATTTCAGAGCTCCCTGTGTGTTGCATTTCTCCCTCCCCAATCCCTAGGATAAATCATGTCCTAATGAGCGTACTGCTGGGGAAATCTTGAAATAGCTCAATGAATATTTTAAAGGCACCATAGCTTCGGTAGCTATTTAGTCAGAGTTATTTTCAGAGTGTGTACTTAAAGAAATACAAAAAAAACAAAAGTGGGGTGGCAGCTGATAGGAGACCATGTGTGCAGTTAAGAAGTGTCTCTTGTCAGCCTCGCATGTGGTTGATTTCCTAGAGCACTAATCTTTGCGGGACAGATCTGGGATTAGAGAGTCAGGATGGTATCACCAGGTAATCCAGCTTGTGTCTCACTTGCTGAGGTCAAGCATGTCAGTGTCAGTGCTAAATACAGCCTCCAGCCGGTGTGCTGCAGAAAGGCAGCAAGAATCCAATGGATAAGCTTCTCACCTATCCAGACAAATAGTGTTTGTAAGCCAAGTCTCTGACACTGGCTTTGTTCATTGGTCCTACATGCAGAATTCAAGACTGCATATTCTAAAAGTGTGCATTCTACTCTATAAACCATTCAATTTACAATCAAATGTCATCAAATGTCAAAGATCATGAATGCCTCCATGTAACCCGTTTTCAAGATATTCAAACCTTCTCATCTTTATCTTGACCCCCCATACAAGTTGTCATTATGCCTAACTTAATCAGTTCTAACAATGCTTATCATTCATGTAGAATTCACTACAACACGCATTCTCAAGGTAGAACGCTGATCTGAAGAGACAAAGGCTTTTATGTGTCACATTTAGGCTGGATTAAATCTGCTCAGGTCACAGCCAGAGATCTGACCAAGTGTTTTAACGTCAAAATACTTTCAGTTTCAGTTTAAAGGAACAATAATGAAATGACATTGAAATCTAGGAATTTCCACAATACTTGACTTATTTTATAGAAAAAGTTGCAAATACGAAATTATTACCATTGGTTTCATGACTAAGACTTCATAGAGGGGCAAAATGAAGAGGTAAATAACAGAATGGTGTTTCACCATGATGATTCAACAGAATCTCAGACCAATGCAACCCAAGCCAAAATCAAGAACCAAGCCAAACATGGAGTCCTTCATGCAGCCTCTTCATCTGGAGGATGTCAGAAATCAATTAGTTCTGCTCATCACTGGCCAACAGGTACTTAGATGTGCTAACATGCATGCTGAGCTGGAGCAGCTGTCCTGACGCAGAACAACAGAGAGCAATGACACATCACTGATTACATAAAGGGAGACTGTGACCTTTTGAACTGTTAAGAGCACAATCACACTGTGACATTGTTACCTACTAATAGTTAATCTTGTTTCTTTCTCTATGCCAGGGCAAAGTCTTGTACGCTTATAATCCAAGAAAGACACCCTGAAAAATAAATGGACTGATCCTAACGTGATATTTTTCTGATATTGCAGTTCATTCCCAGAGTTTCCTCATTTGACTTCTTCCACATGAGCATTTGACAGCACAAAGGAAAACGTGACTTATAAAAGTCGGGAAACAGGCTAATTTGAAAGTTAGAAAGTAAGCTTTGTGAAATGGAGTTAAATTCTACTGAACTTTACTCCAATAGATCTTTCAATTTGTGAAAATTAAAGCTTATTGTGTCTCATCAATGGGGATGACCTACAAAGATTTTTTTTTCTGCGACTACAAAACTGTCCATCAAACAGGGTGCATTGCTCCCATGGTAACATGAAAAAAGAAAGCTTTCATGCAATGACTACAGCTGACATGAGCTATTACTACCACATATTAGAAATATTAGAAGGAAAAATCCTGGAATTTAGAAACAATTTCCTCTAAAAAGAGGGAAAAAAAGCAAATAATTATAGTCAGATTGCATCACTGAGTCCCCTCTGAAGGATATAAAGTAAAACTGACCCACCAACGACTCATCCTTTTCAGCTAACTTGCAAAGCTTAAATTTATGCTCAAATTTTAAAGTTTGGTGAAGTAATGATCAAACTCTCCATCAATCTCACCCTAAACGATGCCAAGAGAGGCAGCTTAGCTAAGCCATTCTGATCCAGTGTGCTAATGCGACCTGTGCGATGTAAGGGCAGCATCTGAATCTCGTAGCTCATTAAGCATTCTAATGTGCAGTGAAATGATCATTTCAGACACAGAGGCTGATGTTTCAGCGCTGCCAGTATTGAAGCATGGGCAGCAACACAGAACATTAAGACAGTGCCTATTCGGAGAATCTGTGAGAAATGCTGATCGTTGGTGTGGGGAATGGAGTACTGTTAGTGTCTTCCAAAAACTTTGCTGGTGTGCATGATATCTTTTACATCCTGTTAGTATGGACGCAACATTACCTGTCGGATGTGATGCATTACGAAAGAAACCGGCCATTTTCATTGATCTGACAGTTCAAAGGGTGCATTATAGTCTTTCACTGCTATGACAAAACAATAACAGCATGATAATCTATCCTGCTAAGAGTCTCCATTCACCATCCTTATCAGTGAAGTATCTTTAATACATCGCAGCGATGCTAATTAACAGGTTTGGTTTTTAATCTCATGGGGACTAGGATACTCCAGACAGTCCTTTGTCCAGAAGCCTTTGATTTCCACAGCTCGCATTGCCAAAACTCTTCTCAGGAATTTTTTTGTGCTGTAGAAATGTCTGTGCCGCTGCTCTGTCAGTCCCAGTGATCTTCAGGAGAAATGGCCCTGACGAGATACGATAGCAGGACAATGAGCATGTCCACCTGAAAAGGCGAGATGCTCCGTCACAAGCCCCGGGTTTACCGAGGTGTCCGTGGCTCTCTCGGTGTACTACACTGAAGAGGTGCCATGTCCTCAATGCCGTTTGGCAGCTACATAAGGCCTCCTGGCAGTTATTGAAGCAGACTGCATGGTTGGATTTTATACTAACAGAAGCTCCACTATACAAGAATGTTACAAAGCACGAACAAACATAATGAGCAGCTCCTGAGAGTGGGCCCAGGAGAGAGGTGGTGAGTACTTTATGAAAAAAAGAAACAAGTTCTGAATCTGCTGTTTGTCAAAGTGAAGCTTCAGCTTAAGGCGGTTGGTAAAAAGGAGAAAAAAAAGAAAAACAGATGCATCTACAAATATTTAGCTCTCCAAAGTTTGCTGTGCAAGATTTGAGGCTTTTTGTGTCTCGTGTCTATATTTTAGATCTGTTTGTTTATATTTGATAGATATGGCCTCAAGCGTAACACTTTTTTGATAAAGCTGGCTTGAACTAGACTTGCTATGTCATACAACTCATCTGATGTCCTTTAAAGTGAACACATCAATGTACAAAAGCGCTTTATGAATGGAGACTTTAAGCTGTTAATACTAATACTAATACTAATACTGTTAGTGGAAAAAATAAAAATCGTAGCGATTCCCATTATTCTTTTTTTTATCTTAAAGCATAGTAATACCAGGAAAACAACTAGTGAAAATGGAGGTTCTGTTTAAATAGAACAAATTGAATTTATCAACACTAATAAATGTACATGCTGTGTCTAAAATAGGAGGTTATGGCACTCT
>CAJRST010006668.1:14891084-14907782 GCA_907169785.1 Menidia menidia | reverse complement strand
TTATTATTATTATTATTATTATTATTATTATTATTATTATTATTATTGTACAACATTACTTTATTAAATACAATTATGATTAATTGAGGGCATACAATGACATAATGAAAGAAATTTACAAAGAATTGATTTACATCACAACAAAAAAGGACAAACTGTGAACTTCAATTTCTAATATTGTTTAAATTAGACCTATAGTGCAAGGATGCCATGTATTACATTCTTATTCTTTTTGCAGATATGATTTGGCCTTTCAGTGTCAGAGAAATTGCAATTCTCCACTATCACTACAATGCATTTGAAGACATCTACTCATGCAATTTCTATTAGAAAAGAGAGGGGCAACAGTAGTGGCAGAGAAAGAGAATGATACAGCCTGTAAAGCACGGGTTCATCCATAAGTAAAGTCCTTGTCTTTAGGTAGCAGCCACTCAAACCAAATCATTTACTGTGCAAACTGTTGGTCAAGTAACATGTAAGAAGGAATCTAAAGTCTATTTGATAGCAGTGTGACTGACAGCCAGACCAGGCAGTCTGCACCATCTGCACCATGAACAGACAGTCTAATTCATGGTCGCCTCACATCACAGGACAAAAAGGACCATCTGTCAATGTTGAATTGTCAGACAAAAAAGGACAACCTTTGAGTTCCAGTTTCTTTGCTCTGATACGATAAAACTTTTTGCACCTACATGGTATTTTCCAGCTGGCCTCCTTCCCCTTTAAAGCTTGTGATATTTTTTATATGCTTCTCAATGATTTTTAATCTGAAAATCGGCAGACGTACGAGCCACTCTCTGGTTGTGCAGCTGTTATGAAACCACATGTTTTTTTTAAAACATTTATGAACATGTGAGCAAAGCTTCATGGGAAGGACCTCACTCATCAGTTCGGAGCCAATTAGATATTGAGTAAATGTTTTCAGTGCGACCCTGTCTGTGTTTGTGTGACCTGACAGAATATCTCCCATTATCACTCTCCTGTCAGGGTAATTGGAGTCTGTGAGTAGTTCTGCATTGATTTGGTCTTTTCTGAGCTGGATCTGCACCATGGACAGATACATAACAAAAGTGTGTTCTCAGTTTCTCTGATTGTTGCTTCATATCAACAACCAATAGCTCATTTTAGACACCACAAGTCAGTCTTTTTAATCTGGGTGTTAATCTTTTAATTCTACATTGTGGACAAAAAATCAATCAAAATCTGTATGTGCAAGCAGATAGTCTGTGTGTTTCTTGGTGATGCTCCCTCAGTGAGCCGATGAGACTTTTGCTTCGACAGCCTGAGGTCTTTTAGCTGAGCCAGGGTCTTTTTGACATGGACCACACAGCTTTGCTGTGACTGTGTCTGCAGTAGCTGAGCCGAACCCTTGTCCCTGTTGCTGATATACAGATGCCAATGTTTAGGCTCCCAACGGGGAGCTTATGAGGGAGGACCTGAATGGCACAAATCGAGAGAAAGACGGGACACAGAAAGACAAACTATATTGATGCTTCTTTTAATATTAGATTGGAAAAGACTCTGAGGCCATAATAAATATTTTGGAAATATCTTAGAAAATCTTTGTCCGGATAGGCATCTGACTTTTGCTGCTCATGAAAGGAACAGCAAAAACAAAATAAAAATAAAAGAAATAAATAAGGGCCACATGGAATCAGATCTTTTTATTCTAACCGACAAAGACACTCTCTCACAAACACTTTGAATATCACACATAAGAATTCACAGAAAAAACAAAGTGGTGGCACAAACAAGCATAAAAATGGTCTCTGCACAGAGAACACTGTTTCACCCTCTCAACATTACATCAGGCTTCTGCCTTCTTCAGAAGCAATGTTTGGCATTTGCCATAACTACACATCGATGCATTTGTTGATAACTCTTTGACAGGCAGGTGAAATAAGCTGGGGTAAAACTCTGCACTTATCAGTGTCTCTCCAGCGTCTGGGCTGTTCTAATTGCAATCGGTGAATCACATTTCAAACTAAAAAATCTGCTCTTTCATGCATGTACAAAGACCAAGGTTTGTTACATTGTGGTTAAAGACTGTTGGAATGTGGGGAAAGCATCTGTCCGAGTATAAGATGGTCAGCAATAAGTCAGAATGCCATCATTTGGAGAATAGATTTCCTTGTCTACATTTGGGGTTACTGTACATTTACATTTAACTTCCCTGCAAAATATAATCATGCAGATTTGCTGAAAAGAATTAACTCCCTTAATCAATTGCTTAATTCATTGGATTATGCTGAAAACACATTGTTGGCACAATTGTCTGCTTTCAGGTTTAGTACTTAAAAACACAGGAAGAGTGTTTGTTTGTTTTTTGTTAGAACTGCGCTTTGTTCACAGTTTCATTTCAGAGAAGCTGTCAGTCCTTTTGAATGAACACAGTTATGTCTTTTGTTGTCATGTGAAGGAGATAGAAATCACTTGAAAAACATCTATGGGCAATGTACGTGAGCAATCATGCCTTTGTTCTCACAGCTCAGCATAAATTGCATTCAGCACTAAGTCAGACAGAGGGAAAAATTGGTGTAAAAGACAGAGGTGACAGTTACAAACATCAAGAAAGCAACACAGCATATTGTGCTGCACACAACTATAGTGTCATTTTAAGAGGCTGTGATGAATGAAGTCTTCGGTATGCTTGCCAAGTAAGATGAAAGTAAAACAAAGGCTCTGTTTTTTGTATTCACTTCTCTTAAAACTACAATGAAACAGCAGAAATGGACTTTTTCTTTCTTTTTCTTTTGGTCATACAAAGAGCTCAGACATCCTGACAGTTTCTGCCTGTCAGGAGGAGCTATATTTCCCATAAAGCTGCTATGAGTCTGTTTCACTTGATTTGATTCAATATGCAAAGGCCCTTTGAGAAATCACACAGCCTCTGGGGTGTGTGCCATGATAATGGAGACCTGAATGGAAAGCATAATTATCAAAGGGCATAAATATCTTGCCATCTATCCTTCCATCCATCCGTATTCAGAGTCAAAGTCAATGTTTTTTCCTCTCGATCCTTATTTAATCCTTTAAAGCAGGAATATTATTTCTTTTGAATATCCAACATGTTATCATAGCAGCCTCAATAATTATGGCATTTGACGCATAATGACATATTTGCCTTGGTGGCCAGTAGGGGCTATGTAGGGCCATAACAGGGTTTGAAAAGATGGGATGTTTTGAGGATAGCTTGAAACTCCATTTATTTGTAAATTCAAGATATGTTTCTGCCACTGAAGAGTGACAAACATGCTCATAAAAACCTCTTCTGAGAGGTGGAGATGATAATAATCTTTATTTGCCCCCAATGGATTTATCTTGTCATGGTTGTTGCCAAATTCTGGAAAGGATTTACTACTCCATAAATCCCCTTGGCATTACAATCAAAAACCTGTATAATTTAGAACATCACTGTCTTTTTAAAAATGTTTTCCCTGTTTCCCTTATTTTACTTTTATCTTACCTGTATAGAAAGGATTTCTGATAAGGCTTAGGCTTATAGTGGTTTGATCTGAAATGCCCTGCTGGAATTTTTCACCAATATCCTGATGAAATCCTTTTCAGTTAATGTTTATTTGTTGTAGGCAGTTGATATTTGTTCAGCTCGGCTAGTTTCTTCAGATGTCCAGGATGCAATCCACACACTGTGCCGAGAGATCAAATGTCTCTCCACAGGCAGTTGTTAACATAGTACCTCAGGGTTCTATTCAAAACTGGCCTTTTTCCAAAATGTGATGTAAAGATATAGTAATATTTTATCCCTTGATATAGTTTATGGAAAGAATATGAACTGAACGTCAAAATTTTGCCTTGTCCTCTGGCATTGATCTTTTGAATAGTTATGTCTGCAGGTTGCCCCATTTTACCCTGCAGTCATATCTGGTAAGTCATGGAGGTAGATATGGTTGTTGCGAAATAAAGGCAGAAAACCTATTTGAAACATGGTTCTTTAATTTTTTTAAACATTTTTGGTTGCATTTCATGCTGCTAAACTCCATGCTGTTTAAAACATGTTAAGCTCCCTTATCTAAGAAGTCTTTTGTTAGCAGAGTTGTCTGAGGTCTGAATTTTTTTATCTAACCAATAATCCCGCTGCCTAAATGTCATTATTCAAGACAGAAGCCTTCTTTTACTTTAACGTATTATGCATCACAGCAGCAGCAGCAGCAGTTTAGTATTTTCTACCGGACCAAACAACCCCAATATGATCAAACCCAACCGAGAAGACAAAGTAGTTATTCATGACAAAACAAATCCCATTTCCTCAAGCTTTTCTC
Source organism: Menidia menidia (assembly GCA_907169785.1). Taxonomy (NCBI): domain Eukaryota; kingdom Metazoa; phylum Chordata; class Actinopteri; order Atheriniformes; family Atherinopsidae; genus Menidia; species Menidia menidia. The sequence continues at coordinate 14,903,502 of CAJRST010006668.1, read as the reverse complement.
CCTACACATGCTTACAATGGACCTCCAGCTTTATTCAAAATAAGAAGGAAATTAAGCCAGCTGTGAAAAGCCAGGCTCCCAGTGGGCCCTTAAACTGTAAATGTTTTCACACCACAGAAGCTGAACCAGTCAAGTGCAGCAAAAGTGTGACATTCATTCTCACACAGTCCCACTGCGTTATACCGCAATCAATGATACGTGGTGGTCAGGTGTACAGGTCCTAACCTTCACACTGGTGGAAGATTAATGGTGTCGTGAGGAATGGTTTCAACTCAAGTGCAGGTGGAAAAAGTGCAAAAAGAAATTAAACAATCATCCAGCACTGTTTTCAAAATTCATGATTTTTTGCTCAGATGTATACAGTAAGACACATTTCATTTTTCAATGTATACCCTCTAAAAGAGACTTTAGAGGGATTGACAAGTGATGTTGCCATCTATTAATGGAGGTTATTGTTTGATGGGATTATATGTGCAGATAGAAAGACAATTGTGTCCAAATTATGTAATGTGCATGCATGATTTTTCAATTAAACATGGATAGAAAAATCCTGTCAATGTGAGGAGCACCATGCAACATTTTGTATACAAATAACAAAACAGTATACTTCACAACGCTCCTTTTAGCACAGCAGCTGAGTGACAGTTGAAGTTACACCGAGCCTTCTAACTGGATCACTGCCCTTATCCCAGTACTCAAGCACAGGAGAGAAGGAGAGGAATCTATTTATTGAACAAAGTATGTCCAACCATCTTATGCTAATTGATGATGCCTGCTTTCTGCTTGTTAGTATGGGGATTTTTCCAGTTTATCCATCATGCTAATAATTAAAGCTGTGAATTAAAAAGTTTAACAGCTCTACGTGTTCACACAAATATTCACATTATTTTAGCTATATATGAAGTTATTTATTCTAATCACTGGTCAGAAGGATCATGGTATAAATAAAGAGAGAACAGAGTGAATCAAGAAATAACAGGACCAAGGAAAATATCGTTAAAATACTTGATCCAGCAGTCTTTACAATGTAAGGCAGAGGAATGAAAAACAAAATTGCCCTCTAACACCTTTCTTTGCTGGACAAGGAACTCTTGCCTTGTCCAACAACTGAAAGCCTTGACCTCCTAAAATTCAAAACTATCTGAAGTTTTTACAAACAAACTGTAACTAATTAAGTTCAGGAAATTGAAAGGAAGCATAAACAAGGCATTAGAAAGGCAATTGGCCCGCGTATAGTTAATACTTTTAAACTTGAATGTGTGGAGCTGAATGATTAAACCTACTCTAATCACTTTTTTTTAATACCCAAGGATGTGATGTTTTTTTAAAATCTACAGCAGCTGAAGTGGCAAAGCTTAAGCTTAAGACACGTGTGTTGTTGTTGTTGTTGTTGTTGTTGTTGAAATGTCTGAGCGTTCTTCTGCTAACTGTGGAGTGTAACATTTGTACCTTATGCCCAGGGGTCTTCTTTTAGTTACGAGCGAAATTATGAAATTACAGACTTTTGTGGGCGGAAAAGTTTTATGAGAAATCACTACAGACAGGAGGCTCTACTTGTTCAGCTTTCATCCTGAATCCAAGATTTTTAGGCTTATGACAGGTATTTTGCTGTCATACCTTAAGCATCTAAGTATCTCATACCCAAAAGACGAGGAAAAAAAAAACAAACAAAGAAAATGAATCATCATTTTCATAGTGTGATACGTAAGGCTTCTGTGGTGTCTGCTCATTTAATTTAAAAGTAAAAAACAACAAAACTCATCAAAACGATACCAGACAGTTTTCTGAGTACCCTCATAAGAGATCACTGTACTTCTTCCTCTGTAAGGTTTTTTCTTTTAAAGCCTTGCCTTTGTTTGCTTATTCATTAAATCAATGTGCCCTCGTTAATAATTAAGAGCCTTGCCACTTTCAGAGGGAATATGTGTGTTTTTTTTTCTCGTGAACAGATCCGTCACATGTAACATAATACTCCAAAACATCCCAGCTGAGGGCAAAGCAGCATACAGCCAGCATGCAGACACAAACAAATACGCACACTTTCACACACGCAGCACATCGTCTCGTATCTGTAAACACATGACGCAGACCAGAATATTCATCATGAATCGCTGTAAGCAAACTGCACAGACACCTGCAAATACTGGAAATTCCCACAACCAGCGTTGCTAGGGCTATTAGATTCTAGTCTCAGAGCAACAAAGGTCTCTCCCACAATCCTCTGACAAACCCTGTGCACCTTTACTGTAAGATTGCTTGGGAACCCAGGCGCTCACCACAGTGAAGAAATAAACCTCTGTTCACATTGGTTTAAAGAGAACCCTCACTTGGATCTATAAAGCTGTCAGGCGCTGGCTTCCAAGAGGTTTGTACTGTGCACCCTGTGTAGTACAGTATCACCAGGCATCTTTGGAAACAACCAACCAGCAGTGAAACCATCAGAATCCCTCAAAGTTCTAATCCTTAATTTGGACTGAACCACTCCCAGGCACAGGAACCTCTCTCATGCAGATCTCTATACACTTTATCCTTCTCCAGTTGATCATTTGTGACTGTTGGTATCTCATCATGATTATACATGAGACAGCTGTTGGGAAATTCTTTAAATCTCTCAAGATTGATTCTATTTTAAAAGTTGAAAATATTGAACGTGGAGATCTCTTGCCCCCAAAATATTGAAATGTATGTTCAAAATATGTGAATGAAAAAGCTAATGGCTTCTTTTTCTTTGACAGGAAGCAAAATTTCCTGGAATGCAGTCATTCCCTTGAGCTACATCAATCATATTTAATTCCTAAATAAATACCAGGCAGATTAGTGAATCATGCACCCCGGGCAATGACTCACACTTCACTTCTTAGGTTCTAAGCAAACTAAATGTTTTTGACGAGAACTTTCTTTCTCACTGGAAACCATGAACTGTTTTAAACATGGGCGCATTCTACATGAAAATACTTTAAAATATGCCACCAACTTGTACGTGAAATATGCTGACATTGGCATATGTTATAAGAGTTGTGCAGGGAGTGGGTTAGCACTCACTGATGTTTCCCTCTTTCCACTTTTCCCCATCAATTTGGGTAAAAATCAAGGCGGATTTTTGGATCTGGACATTAGTCAGCACAGTGACAGATGGCAAACTCTAGATTTATGTTCATATTTGAGCTGGTGCTTCAGCTATGTGACTAAGATTCCAAAGACGTGGCATTAATCCACCTGTGTTTCACACTGGGCCAAAAAAAAACATTTCAAGGATGAAGGAATATAAGACAAGTGTCACAGAAATGGAAAATCTTCGGTGGCCACTTCAACATTTATCAGAAAGGAATATGTTGTGTGTCAGTACTGTGTTTTCACAGGATTTTTTGAGGAATTACCGCTTTTAAAATGTGGAATGTCATTTTCATTAACCCAGGCGTGATTGGACAAACCAGAAGGAAACACTCCCTTTTATTACTTGAAGTCCTTTAATTCTCCTAAGGTTGAAACCATTTGCGCGCCACAGAAAAGGTTGCGGTGTGTTCTCAGACCTTTGCCGCAGCTGTCTTCAGCTGTTTGTTCAGGTGTCTTTCTGCCTTCACTTTTGCTTTAGGCAAGTTGACTTCATTTGCTGAAAATTCTGACTATTCAACTTTTTAACCTTGAAGTATAGCTGGGTGGATTTCAGAATGCGTTTGAACCCTGTATGTCTAATAGGAAATGTCTTCCAGTCGGTTTAGCTACATTTGGCAGACCTTGACAAGACAATATAGCTCCACTATGTTTGTATATATTGGCTTATCTTCATGAGACTTTTGAACAGTTTGCACCCTGTGGTGAGCCCTTGCTTTTCGCTCTTTTGAAGTCTTTTCTCCACAGTTGACTTGGATGACATGTCTACCCCCTGGTAAGTGTTCATTATATCATTAGATATTGTGAAAAGGTTCCTTTTACCATCAAAATAATCCTGTGATCGCCTATGTGTGTTGTCGAGCTCAACAGCAAAAAAATATTCACATGTGGCATTGAGTCTTGTCGCACCGGTGATTAATCAATTTTCATCCTTCACATTTTCATGCATGCAAAATGTGCTTATGTTACAATTTTGGAGCTTATTAGGTACAGCATTTTCTAATTTTACAACACTGAAGTTTTGATTATTAAACTGTGTTTCTGTACAGTGAACGAGCACACTAATTACACAGTCTTTTGTGAGATTGGATTGCTGTTTAATTTCTGTTGACCAATATATTGCGTTCCCATCAAATGCTACCCATTCAGATGCTACACTTGATTTAAATCCATACAATTTACCTGTTCAACTGATTAAGAAACTGGTCATCTGAATAAAAGATTAAATACCATTTTGCCAGAAAAATAATATTTTATCTGAGCTTATCTGGAGCTAACATCCAGATAAGCCTTTTTTTTATTGAAGTCTTGTGATAGCGTTTAATCCATGCAAACCGAATGCTTTATCATTTTATTTACACGTCATTGATAGACTTGAGTCACTTTCCTCTGTTTGTTTGTTTTGTCCTGTTTGTGCTGTCTTCAGGCGAACAAAACTAGGAAAAATGAAGGGTCTGTTTTGGAAAAAAATTATCAATTAATTTAATCAAATAAGAATGTAATCAACTCGTACTAACGAGGAAGTTCCATTTTTGTTAACTAAAATAAATAAAGCACTATACACACCGTCTCCTGAATTTGGAGCACAAGGACTATGTTGGCAGTAATAAGCTCTAATTGACTGGTTTGTAAAATTGCCAACCCCCACATGATGAAAGGCAGATAAAAGCCTTTGATGTGCTTTTTTAGTTATCTTTTTACTTGAAGTCTGATGTGGGAGTGGAAGTCACAGACATCACTCAGTAGCCAAGAATCTCAGCTGAAATGCCTCATTTCAAGCCTTCATCTGATCCTAATGAGCCAGGCTAATGAAATATGATAAAATGGCCTCCCACTGAATACCAGGACGCTTAGCCATTACCCAGCTTAAATGTCAGTAAACAAACCCTTTTTATGAGCCAGTTCATTGAATCTCCCATCTTACCTTGACGCCTATAGTGTACTGAACCCAATCTTTGAAGTTTCTTATCACATCTAAAATAAATAGAAACTTTAACTTTCTCCTCTCTGGCTTTTCATAACTCCTGTGTGAGTACCACCACTCTTCCCGGGCTGAGAGATGTTCCTTGCTCAAAATAAGCAGGGCATGGTGTTCCCTGCCACTTCCACTCAGACTTGTCTATTCCTCCGCACAATGATTTGAGACATCAGAGTGAGACATTCACAATTCAAGCATCCTTTGGCAAAACCTTGGGGCCGTCAATGATGTAGCCTTTGCTGACAATGATGGATGTAGCCATCAAGGAGACTGACATAGTGGGCTAAATTATATTACATTCAAACATTTTCTCGTCCCCTTTCAAGGCTAATGTTTCAATCAAATGAGGCACATACCACAAGAATAGTTATTCCAGAGAGGGAAGGTGAAAATAGCTGCAGGAGAACTATGAGCTGATTCTTTCTTTGATTAACTGTAAAAATGTATTGGGATCATGATGGAAGAGTCACTGATTCGATTATCCCTGATATTTGGTCTTTATTTCCTTTTTTTGTACCGTTTAAAAGAAAATCTGACTCAAATGCATTTATTTAATTTCCAACCATTTCCTCTCTCTTAGCCTTGTGGTAGAAGTGTCTAGTTTGAAGATGAGGCTCTTGGTAGACAGAAATGCTGGAGAAAACCTGTTCCTGTCGCTGAGTCATTATAGCATCATTTGAAATATGGATTAATATTTGTGACAAAATAGTCAAAAGGTAATCTATAAGCAAATAATGGTCATTTACTTTTGAGGATAAAGGATTACTACATACCTAACCAAGACGATGTTGCATTTTCCACTCGCTCGGGTGGTAAATATGTAAAGCAGCCATCCAGATGGAGGAGTCACAACATCTGAACTAGTCTAATATTTTGGGGATCCAGCACATGGACATAAGGCTCTGACCCATATGGACATGCTCCTTTGGGTCCTGTTAGTGCAGTAGAGTGGCCCTCAGGCATCAGATTCTCTTAAGGTAAACCATTAGAATTTGATTTTGAAAGTTTGAAAGCTGGGTTAGTATCTTAGGCCTCTTGGTATGTTTATGTAAACTTTATCCATATGTCTAGTGTTTAGTGTTTAGCGTTCAGATGGTTGATAAGAGAACTTTACCTTAAGTTCTGAGACTGAAGGTTTGCAACAAAAGTGCTGCACTGTAATGAGATTGTAAGTGTTATTCAATTCACAAGTAAGTGGCTTTAATGTTGTTGCTGAATGGTGTGAAAATGCATCAGTGTGTCAAAACAAATACGCCAGCTTTAATCCTGTTTCGGTTCACATACTTTAATTTTGAGGCTGATTCTATATCCTTCTATATCTTTGCAAAATTGTTCATGACATGATATAAGTATTGATTCTTTAAACATTTGCAAATGTGCTGATCTTAGACAGAGAAAGAACTAAGCTGGCTCAGTTTCAGCTTCACTTTTAGAGTTTAGCTACTCTAAAAAGCACATACTATCTTGTACAGCCACTTTGGCACCACCCTGTGGTAGATCAGTTAAGATAGATAAGAGTTTCTGGAGATGAACAGATTAATATTTAATACCTGACATAAAAATATTCTATAATACATTTGCTCCTACTCATTTCCTCTGAATATGAAGAACAGACTGTGTAACGATGGTTCCTTTCTAGTGGGCTCTGGCACATTTTGTCCACATTGAGGATTCATTGACAGTTGTGACTGTGTTGTTTCCTTAATTTTGTCATCATCCAAGTAAATTAAACACTCCCCCCCCCCCTCCAAACAGTCATCATATTTAGAGATGGAGGACGCTTATTTTTGGACGTATTAACGTCTGTCATAACATGTGGAAAGGTGAAAAAGTTAAGGTTCATAAGAGAGGGTGCTGGACATTCACTGTTATTATTGTGTTAATTTCCTTCCCCTTTTATGTTATTATTTTGGTGCAATCATTAATGTCTTGGGCGCACTGTTATCACATCTGATTAATATGGTCATTGCAACAATCTCAACCCTTTCACCCAGCCCTTACTCTTTTACTGACAGACTATATCCTCTGTCATTACTGCATTTGACATCTCCAAACAGCCAGCTCTGCACTATGTAAAATGTTTTTGTGCACATTCATTTGCAAGGGGAGGTAAATCAGGTTCCTATCACAGACCAATAGGCAGGCATCGGACTGGCTGTTCCTTAGTCCCAGCCAAGACTATAGGATGTTTAACAGGCTGCAAAGTTACGCATGGTCACTACATTTCATTAAACAAGACAAGGTCAGCAGCCTGGGCAGAGGAATGTGTTTTACTGGCATTTGAGTAATGCTGTGATGCTAAATGCCAGTTGACCTTGTTGTTGCATCCTGACAGGCAGTGGCTCACATCCCTACAGTCTTGCTCCAACATGGGGGACCAAACAAGAGTGTGCTGAATAATGCCACTTATTCAAATTTAATATCTCCTTTTGGGGTTTTGACGAAAATACCATGTTGTTCAGAGTCGTCGCTTCCCCGGCCGCACATCTCTAGCCAGAATGTCCACATGGCCATAACAAAGGGCTGTACCTGTGTGTTTAATAACAGTTATGGTAAGCTATGTGTTGTGTTGGGCTATTTGCTGAGGATTTTATCAAGATTGCAGTGTGAAAATTAGCTGCTTAGTTCTGATTTACATCAGATGGTGATCAACAAAAATATGATATGTATTCTGAAAGTCTTGGCCTTATTTCTATCCTTTTCGTCCACAATACATATACATTTTTCTATAGATCCAATTAAAACAATGATGCCAAAAAGACTAATCAATCTAATTGTAATGTTTGTGTTGTTATTCAAATACAAACTTTGACTATTTATGTATCAGTGCTTGTAATCAAGACACTCTATGGCAACTATTCTTCAATATTGATATTTCGTTGCTAAAAATTTTACTCTGGTAGCCAAGAAATTTACATTTCGTTGTCTAATTCACCTTGTGTATTTGACAATGACAATAAAGGAAGTCTATAAAGGAAGCAAGTATTGTTCTGAGGTATTCACTTAAGCAAGCTTAAAACTCACATTAGAACAACAAATGGATAAGTGTCTTTGGTGCTTTCAACCATATGTATCAAGTTCAGGATTACAAACCAACAACTGTTTCTTCTCATCACTTTTAATAATTTCAGCTCTCTTTCCCTTTTGTTCACTCTGACTGACTGAGGCCTTCCCTTGTTCTCCCATCTCTCTTTAATGGCAATGTCACTGCTTTATAACAGCTTCTTTATAACAATTCCCTTCCTGGTTAGGTTTAGGCACTAAACCTTATCAACTGGCGTTGGAGCTATTAATCACCCGGTTGAATATACCAATATGTTTAGATTTTCAGCCTTTTTATATAATTTTTGGAAATGTTCTTTAGCGCTTGGTATTACCGACAAAAACCACCTGAGCTACATTTGCGAACCAATATATTCTTAATCTCAATCTGGCTCACCACATCTTTTAATAAAAGCTATAGCATGTTTTTGTGCCTGTGTAAAACAAAGCAGCTACCCAAAGGATATTTTTTTTCCTCCTAAGGCTGTTAAATATAGCATATCAGTTAATACCATTACAATCAAGATTGAGATTCTAATTATTTTATTATTTGCCATTTCACTAACCAAATGCTATCATTTTTACAGATATGTTTTTGAAATTCCCCTTCTATTGCAATCCCTCCTCCTCTTATCTACTCTCTTTTTCTCTTCTTTTGACTTCCCCAGTCTAACAGAAACATGACTCTCCAGGTTCATAGTCTGACTCCTCTTTTCATTTGAAAGGAGTACAACGGAGCATTCATTACTTCTGGGTCATGTAAAGGGATTAATAACCTTATTACTCATATTGGATGAGCAGAAAATATAGGCCTGACCTTCTTTTAACCTGCCTTCAGCAGTAGATGGAGGTTGTCTATTAATTAAATTTCATGGGGTCTTGAATGCACCTAAGGCTCCTGCATTTACTTTGGCCTTCCTGTATATTCTACTGTGGACCCTAAGTTTGTAAATTTGTACTTTCTGTCGATATTATTTGCATTATATACAGTACATATATACATAAGCTGTAGCCCCCCGCGACCCTATCAGGAATATGGAAAATATGGATATACATATATGTAAAAGATGCTTGGGGCTTATGATGATGAACAGGTGGTGGATCCTTCAGCCTCAGAGTGCTTTCATGCTATTAAACCTGCACACACAAGGCTTATACCCATAACGATAAATCCCTCTCACAAACATTGTGAGCATCTCAATCTCACATAAAAAACAAATATTGCTTGCAGGACAAGAAAAAACTGTACTGTCAAAACCCATATGCTGATTTCCATCCACGTTTGCTCTTCTTTTAATTACCAGTGATCTGTAAATGTTAAGCTAAAACTAACACTTTAAATGATGAGTGCATAATGGGCTTGCGAGGAATATAGTTATACAGAGCTCAGCGGGATGTCCGTCACGCAATTTCTCGCTGTTTCCTATGTGCTAAGAAATTCACTGATGTTGGGTATCTTTACTTTCTTAACACTATGTGTTACTTTTCTTCATGCGGCCTCTAAAATGTAATGATTACCTCCCTCCACTGTGTCTTCCTCTTTTAGTAGAGGTTATATTTATATATATATAGCTTCTGAGAACCTCAGATAGTGGTCTCCTGCTGCTGTCAGAACCAAACAAGAAGAGGTTTCATTTCAGCTTTATGCTCCTAAAATCTAGAACAGTCTTCCAGAAGAGGTGAGACAGGCCTCAACTCTTGCAATTGTTCTATTTAGCTGTGCATATGACATCTGAATGCATTTTATCTGCACCCATCAATTTTAATCCATTTAATTTATTTTGTTGATTCATTTTCTTTCTTTGTTTTCTGATTTTAAACTTTTTATAAAGTGCTTTTTATTGTCTTACACAATGGTACACTAAATGGGCTATACAAATAAACTTGCCTTGTCTTGCCTTGCCCATGTTTTATCCACAAGAGAGTCATTATTTAGCATCTCCATCTCTGCTGTCTGCCTCCCCGAAGCTCTCGACTCACTGCCATTCTCCTTTGTCATTCTAATCTTTTCTTCTGGCGTTACAATTTGTTTTGACCTCCGGCTTCTGAAGCATCTGTGTGTGCTCGGAAGGGAGTTCATGCAAGTATAGTTTATAGAATTCCCACTCATGGCTGTTTGTAAACGGCATTGGATAAGGCTAGACAGTCAAGGCCAGCAGAATTTGTATATCAATTTATAGATTCTCACTCTCTATATCAGTGAAATATGTCTTTAGAATGAAGAACTCAGTTGATCAATCCCTATCATTCAATTGGATTAGAAAACACCACAAAAAGGTTTTTGGATAGTTTGCTTGAGATATTCTGAAATCCAAATATTCTCTTTTCTTTGGCATTATAAATCTGTAATTTCTGGGTATTTGCTCCCTTTTTAAATTGACATTGTTGGTCATCATTTGTGTAAAAAAAGCACAGTTAACCAACGTTATGGAAATCCGGGTATATTTAACTTTAGCAGGAACAAAGATAAGCTCAAAGTGCACAATGACAAGAGTGTTGCCATCTATTGAAACAATATTATGAAGAGTGAAGGAAGGGATATATTCTACTAGCTTGAATTCAACTGACAAGTGGTGAACCTCAGGGATGACAGTGGCAATGCTCCGCAGCAAAGACGGAAACAGTGGAAAGCTCCCATAACCTCTGTGCCTTGCAGATTATCACTTTAAGATGGGCTGCTGTGTGTAATGTAACAAGTTGTCACCAGACACCCACCCTCTGTGTGACCACCTCTGTAGGAGATAATTGCCATCAATATCTCACAGAGGCACTGACAGTAGGGCATGACATGAGGAAGCTCAGAAAAAGAAAAAAAAAAGAAATCCTGGTTTTGGCAGATCAGAACTCAACTGCCAACATCCATCAAAGCAAAAGGTGAGACCCAGAAGGAAAGTTCCGGAGTTGACTTATTGCTTTTGGTCTGGCAGGTTGTTGAGTTTGAGCTATTAGAAAGAGGAAGCTCTACATTTAGGTCAAAGGCACAGTGCATTAATCGTTTGGCCTTATTAGTTTGGGAATCAAAGACTGGAGGTCATTTAGCTCGTTTACTGGGTCAGTGCAAGCCTTTTTAGAAGGCCAGATGATGATGATGATACCGCCGCTTGATCCTCAAAAGAGAAGCAAAGTAGAATATTGGTTCAAGCCGGAACATTGTGGTCAGGTCAAAATGATCACATTACATTTGTAGAGCATAAAAACACCCATGACGATATTGTGAACTATAGCAAATACACTTTTTCCCCCAAAAAGACTAGAACTGCTTCCCCTGGTATGATATCAAAACACTTTTCACTCTGGTCATTCACAGAGAAGTTATTCACTGATGTAAGTAGCCCCAATTATTAGTTTATTGATGGATAAATATGGGATATGATCACATTTCTGTAGATGCTATCCTTTTCAGGATACACGTTGAATAGCTATGAGCAGATTTCTTAACATTTTTACCAGCAGTTATGCTTGTGTACAACTTTCAGTTAGTATTTGACTGCAGTGTTGCCAAACCTTTTTCTCAAACAGAACTGTAACAGCTGTGCTTATTTGTTTTAAGGAAGAAATTACTGAGTGTTTTTTCAACTGCTTATTATGCGTGATGCAGGATATAGTTTTAAATATATGCGTAATTTTATAATGTTTTGTGAATATTTAGCATACTGGCTTCTTTGCTCTCTGGCCAAACTGTGCTTTGCATTGTCTATGTACTTTACCCACGTAGGGGAGTGCAGAAAGTGACTGACTGCCACTCATCTCATTCTAAACCCCATCCGTCAAAAGCGTCCCCGGTGGAATGAATCCATAAACAGTCAAATGTTTCATGCAAATGAATACACTTTGTCCCATCGTTTTTCCTCCCACAAGTCCATGTTATTTCTATCTCATCAGTTATACACAGTGTGCATAATGTGTATTATTGATTTTCATCCCTTGGCAAGTTTAATTTTTAAAGCTGTGCTCGATATGTTTGCATGGTCAAATGGAAGCAGTTACAGCTCACAAGTGAGAAATGTAATCATTGCTTGACTATTTTAAACCTAATATATGGTTTATTTTATCACCTGAAATACTTTTTTTATTCTTTCATATTTCCCACCATCTTCACAGTATGAGTTTTTATCTAAAAAAAAAGCATAAGAATGAATTAACTATCAAGAAGGGTATTTAAATGGTTTTAAACCATGCAGTTGACTCTCTCACTTTAAATATATTGTGATCAATAGAATAAAAATTGGAGGATAAAAAGAGCAGCATGCATAGTTAATCATCCTCATTATGGCAGCTAGATTGCTT